>JAJLUR010000092.1:19792-49779 GCA_030674225.1 Blastobotrys terrestris | reverse complement strand
AAAAAAAAAAAAAAAAAAAGAAAGAAAAGAAATAAGATAATAGAAAAATAAACGAATTTGCCTATTAATATATCGCGCATGTTTAAAACAAACCTATCTACGCTATATATACGCGTACCGAGGATAGTCCGAGATGATACTAGGCTAGCTATAGTCCTCATCACTATTTGCGTTTTCGTTCAGTGTGAACTGATATGCGCATGTTGTAGAGACATACGTACAAATGAGCTTCCCATTTCACACCGCTTAGCTATACATATATATTATCTGTAAATATCTGTAAATAAATTCATGCAGTTTATACGCACATTTATTATACCAGAACACAACCAACTCGACGTGTGTCTCTTTACATGCTGAATCGCTCCGACGCCGTTTTATTAGGCATATAGCTACCACGGGCATCATAACAGGAATAATGAACAGAATCTAAGTTATCTAATCAATCGGAATCTAAGTTGGTGTCCGGACTCCGGACCTAATCGGGTGTGCGGCGCAAGATAATAACTTTGGATGGGGCTGGGTCTTGGATGACCGTTTTTTTTTTTTCTGTCAATTTCGGCAGCCAAGCTTTATCAAGCTACGTTAGCATAGTTATATTAACGAGACAAGAATAGGCACTACAACATATGACTGGAGTTTGATGCGTACTTTCTTTTATTTTTTTTTTTTTAGGGGCAAGAACAGAAAAGACAGTAAGAGGATCAGGATACCTTAGAATACAAGAGGGGGAAGAAGAGCGTGAACTATATACTACGCACGCAATTTTTTTTTGTCTCTCTGGAGGGATGAAGCTTCGAACGATGCTATTTTTACTATTGATAGTAGTAACATTTACATCGACATGTGCGGGAGCTTATTTACCCGGTGGTGGTAGGATAACAAAAACCCCAGCTTACTCTACGACTACTACGACAACTGCTACACCGCCTCCCGAGCTCGTCAAAAGAAACCCAATCTGGCGGGACGGAAGAAGTTCGACTACGGTCCCTGCATGCTCTCCATTCGAGCTGGGCCCAGGTGTGATTGTTCACGGGACACAGACGATTACGGTAGAGAATGGATCAAAAGGAGCGCAGTTCACGCCGTTTTGTAAGCAGGGGCGGCCCGTCACAATCATCGACAAACTGCCGGATTTCCAATTAATAACAGCAATACGAGATGAGTGGAAGAATTGGATCAACGATCAGGATGACGGGAAATTCCAGTCTTCAATCACCCCTTTGCTGTATTCAATTGCTAGTTCCACGTTAATCTGTGCATTGTTAAATCTAGTCATCTTCGATGGACCCAGACGACCATTTCTCCAAAAATTTGCGATCACATTATCCTCAGTGTATTTACTAACAACCCTTATATTCGCAAGCATCAAACTTAAACAACAATACCGGAATGGGTATCAAGACCCATATGAATTACGAAATGAATTAGAAACTAGCAAAGGATTGAACATCCTGCACGTTATATTTGACACTTTTCTGATGGCGATGCAGTTGCAGACACTAATGGCACTTTTCCCGCGAACAAAAGAGAAGCGACTGATTTTTTGGTTCGGCGGGGCGTTAATAGTGGTCTGCCAAGTTCTTTGGAGTGTTTCGGTTTTTGATCCAAATTCCAACGAAGGCGACAGTGCTCTGCCGGCATTTGTCTATCTCTTCCAAATCTCAATGTCGCTGTTATTTCTGGGATGTGTGATTTACTACGCTGCAACGAAATACAAGACTGCGTTCAAGTTGAAATTGACTCTTTTCTCTATTGTGGCAATTTTATCCGCTTTTTCCCCAATGGTAATGTTCATTGTTGACATTGGCGGCTGGTGGGTTGTAGAATGGACCGATTCGGTCAGTTGGCTCACAAGTGTGGTCTCTATCATTACTATCTGGGAATGGGCAAGAAGAGTTGAAGTTGGTGAACGGCATCGCCAAACTGATCAGATATTGGGTAAACCAGTATATGAAGAAGCGGACGCGAACTTACCCAAGTTTGTTCATCATCCTCATGACAATAATGATGACAATTCAGCAGACAGTAGTGACCCCAACTCGGGTGGTACAAACAGTCAGCGTCATCGTCCCATAGAGACTATTGAATTAGACGATCTCCACAATGCAGCAAACAACAACGATCAGACTAATAATGGTGACAACACAGAGGAGCATCGACAACGAAAACCGTTCAAACAAAAACTTATAGATAGACTGTACTCCTCTGAATCTACGTCTCCATATCCATCGGCTCAAATGCTTAGAAGATTTGTGATCAGCCCTTTCCTCTGGATTTCAGATCAGCTTATTGCATTGGGCTATTTCGGAATCAATCCTCGAGATTCGAAGTCACCCCAAGAACATTTGGAGACGCAAAATGACGATAATGACGAGATGACTGTTTCGAATAGCGAACTACCAAAATATCACTACCCTCCAGGACAAAACAGCAACGCAACAGACACGGAACGCGAGAATGTATAGTAGTATTTATTTATTCTTATTTATTAATTTATGTCATCATGATGCATTTTTGTAACTCCTTACTGAAATCATAAGAGTGCGTCCACGTAAGACAGGATGATTTCTTCCCATTTTTGTTGTTATGTACAACGTTATATTATATATACAAATTATTACTTCTTCAGCTTTCTACGTAACGCCCTTTGGACCTTTCGTCTTTTCTTGTATTTATGTCGGTTCATCTTCGTTCTTCGCTTCCTCTTGACACTGTCCGCGGAGATAGTTGGTCGAAGGAATGATTTAGAGGCTGGAGATGGCTCGAAAGCGTCAGAGAGCTTTGCGCCAGTTTGACTAGAAATTGTGTACTTTTCATATACCGGCCCAGAGCTTCGTTTATTCTTCTTAACCAATGAGATGGTAGCAGAAGTACCTTCTGGAAGAGTAACATTCAAATCTTTAACTCTGAAATTAACCTCTTTTGGCTTTTTGTTCTGGAATGGGTTGAACGGTAGCACTCCGAATAATGGTTGGTCGCCCAAGTATTGTGAAGCGTCGATCTCATTCTCACCTTCTTCCTCTTCAATTTCCTTTTGCTCTTCAAACGGTTTAAGATTTTCAACCACTTCCCCCGGAACATCATTCATCTCTGGGTTCAATGGGGCACCAGAAGCTGAATGTAGCCAAGGAGACATTTGTGGTGCGTATCCTTGACCTTGTTCTCCTCTAATATCCATAAGGAATAAAGGACGGTGTCTCGACAGAAAGCTATCCAAAGCTAGTTCTTCTTGACTGATGCCTCGTGCGTTTCTTCGGACTGCGTTATAATCCCTGAATGGTACCGAAGGCTTCCTAAGCGGAGGAGTTGACGATGATGAAGTATATCGAGATCCGCATGCTTGATATGCTATGTTACGTTTGTGGCCAGAAATTCTGGTGTATTGAGGCTCTATGCAATTTCTAGCACATGCCCTAATGCCGTATCCCCGGACGATGCCTGAAGTAGACAGCATTCTTCAATTTAGTGTGGGTGAAAGCTGAGTTGAAAATTTACTTTGGGTCCATTCTGAATCGTCACGATCGCGCAAGGATTTTTGCGCGTAGGCTACCCACGTTACCCGGTTAACCCAGCCGTAGGGCCTGTTGTATATATATACATGCACCCATATCGATTGAAAAAAGCCGGAAAAGGATGCATTGAAAAAATGGAACTGAGTCCGTTGAAGACTAACAGTGGCCTCCGTGGTTTATATTGTCCGGTGGAAATGTTTACAATAAATAGACTGACCTTCCACCAGTTCATTGGCGAATCGGCTCAAAGTAAGTACGCATGTATTTAATATACAAATTGGCACAATATATAAAAAGCAGAATTGAAGCCATTGACATCTCGCTTTTGATTAATTTAGGGCTAGTCTACCAAATTACAGTACAAGATAGCCAAAATGCAACTCTAGTGGTACCGACGAACACTTCACCGGCCCCCCGACGAGGGACCGACCACAATGCATTAGCGGACTCCAGGGGACGTATACACGTTGACAAGCTGTTCGATAAAAAAAAAAGAGGGTTTTAGGCGGTCTAAGTTTTTTAAAAGCAGAATTTCCATTCAATGTCTACCGTAAACCAGCTGAGCTCGGAGCTCAGTAACTTGATATCTTTGACTAAAAGGAAAAATCCAGAATTGCGCACTGTGAGTTCTTGCATCCAAAACTGATATCCATGTCACTGACAACTCTTTAGGCTTCCGAACGATCATTAGAACTCATAAAATCTTATACTCCTGGAACAGATGAGAAACAATTCTTCAAATGTAAGAGGATCAGTGCATCTTAACTGCAACTTTTATTTTATTAACTCTCCATTAGCGCTTTCCACCAAACCGGAATTCATATCGCCGTTCTTATTAGCCTGCTCAACTAGAAATGCAAAGTACTGTGCTGCTGCTATCCATTGCTTACAATGCATGATAGTGATCAATGGTCTTCCTACAAACCAATTGGATAAGGTGTTGGACGCGTTCAAGGAAGCTACTCATTTAGGAGTGGAGATCCAGCTGAAGATATTGCAATCACTGCCATCCTTGATACAGAACTACGGGAACCATATGTATGACGCACTGATAGCAGACTTACTATTGATTTGCTCTCTTTTACAGGGTTCGAATAAGGTTGGGGTGGTTGTCAATACAGCATCAGCTTCTATGCAACAGCTTATATTGTCAGTGTTTGAAAAGGTGACGGCGGAAGATGAAGACAAACATGGAACAAACGGAGACAAAGAGAGGAAGACATTTGAGGCGCTGATAGAAAATAATGGGAAAATTAATGTTGGCCCGGCGGCCCACGATGCATTGCGGATCTTTTGTGATCTCTGTAATATTATTGAAGGACAGACTCCGTCCTTTTTAAAATTCAAACATCTTCCAGAAACCTTTTCTTTGGAGTTGTTTGAGTCGATTCTAACCTATCATTCAGAAATGTTTCACACTCATGGCGAACTCTCGTTTATATTAAGAACCAGAGTTGCTCCAATGCTACTGCGCTCATTTGCTGAAAAGAAAGATTTCCCCGTCACGGTTAGAGTCACTAGAGTATTATACCTATTGATCAGACGTCAACTGTCAGTGCTCAGAGTGGAGTGCGAAGTTATCCTTTCAGTCTTAATTCACGCGCTGGAACCGAAAAGTTCA
This sequence comes from Blastobotrys terrestris, assembly GCA_030674225.1. Taxonomy (NCBI): domain Eukaryota; kingdom Fungi; phylum Ascomycota; class Dipodascomycetes; order Dipodascales; family Trichomonascaceae; genus Blastobotrys; species Blastobotrys terrestris. The sequence goes on along the minus strand of JAJLUR010000092.1, from coordinate 44,643 downwards.
CCACATTGGAAAAGATTGTTGGCTATGGAAGTGTTTCAGGGAACCTGTTCGGAGTTTTCGCTTATTCAAGATATTTACCAGGAATATGACAATGAACAGGATCGTCGTGATATAATCCACGAACTGATCATCACCTTGGACCGTATCGCAGCTGAGAACCCAGAGATTATCGGTGCAGGTTCGTATTCCATTCCATTCACCGTACCGAAAGGCCCCGACGGTGAATTTTTGGATTTGGATGCTCCTAGAACATCTTCTAACATGGATGTTATGCATAGAATTCCAGGTATTTGTACAAAAACTTCATCAGTGAGAGTTGCGTCTATCGACCTGTTGGACAAATCGGATCCTCCTGCGGTACCGGACACATATTTATATTATCTTATTTTTAATTGCATCAACTCCCTCTCTGAGGGTCTTGGAAAGTTTGTCTTATCCTCAACAGCGCCAGCAGATATGACAATGATGTCGGCCAATATATCGGATACTTCATTAGCTACTCCACCCCAGTCAGCTTCCGGGAATAAAACTCTATTGGATGAATCCCAGGAGAATAATTTATCCATTCAAGCGGAGAAGGATAATTCAATGACGGTGACTTCCTTATATGTTGAAAAATGTTGGCCAGAATTGATTTCATTATACAACACTTTTTTCTATGCAACTATGGATACAGAGAATTATCACCTGTTGGTTCGTTCAGCTCAGAAATTTACTCATGGCGCAGGAATTTTGTCGTTGACTTCACCGCGAGATGCTTTTCTATCATTATTGGGAAAGCTTTCGATATTGCTACCCTCAAGCGAGACGGGAAATAACACGAATTCTAATAGTAAGACCGGTCTCCTTAGTGTCGAATCCATTGTAGGCTCTATTGGATCTGGACTCGGACACCATTCTAAGGGACCAAGTTCTAGCGATACTGGCAGTACTAATTCCAGTTCAAATGGAGCTCCTAATATTCAAAAGCTTACGTCCCGTAACATTCTTTGTTGTCGGGCGCTGGTGAACCTCGGAATATTCTTAGGTTCTTCGTTGGGCCGCAGCTGGAACGTTATAGTTGAAACCCTTCAAGCTGTTGACGCAATCCTCAACAAACACCGGCCTTCATCTGGCTTGCAGCTGTTTTCGAATATGGGGTCAGATTATGCCGCAATTGAAAGTTCTTTCAAGAAGCTTTTGGATACCACGAAGAATTACACTCAGGCATCATTTTTCAGCCTGATAATGTCTGTCTGTACAATTTCATCAATCACAATAGGTATTGATTTGAAGAATAACACTAAAATTAAAGTGTATGATGAAATTGCTGGCATTGGGCAATTTGATAGAGGCGACCCATTGTTTTTGTTAGAGTTTTTGGGCGAGTTGTGCCAGCTTAATATAAGCAGATTTGTGGCTGAAACTTCCGAATTGGAGGACTGCAAATATGTTGTGGAGTACCTGGAAACAATAATAACGACTCGAACTGTGGCCTCGGATGTCAGGATAAGAGCTGCAACCATTCTCGATCAAATAAACTTACAGGCCTTGAACAAAGCTTTACAGGAAACAAGCAAAGATTGGTTCGGAATTGTTCAAAGGAGAATCTTAAGCTCATTCAAAAATTCTGTAGGAAGAGTTGTTCAATTGGGATTGCCTGATGAGGAGTCTGTAAACATGATTGCGACTGAATCTGACATTCACGTGGGAATGGTTGAGACATTAAACACAATGCTGGATCAGTGCGGTGGAAGGCTGACTGAAGGATGGGATATTGTGTTGGAGATAATCGACACCGTTTTCAATTGGTCGCCTAACAAAGAAGATCTGCTGTCTGAGAACCCAAGAGTTAAAAACGACAGGTCGGCAAGGCTTATAAAATCCGGGTTTGAAAGTTTGCAGCTAATTTGCAACGACTTCCTTCTTTCTCTTCCCAGCGATTGCATTATTGGGTTGATCAATCAATTGTACCAATTTTGTAACCAGGAAAGGGATCTAAACATTTCATTCTCTGCGATAAGCTTCTTTTGGTCGGTGTCTGATCATATTAGAACATTCTTGAACGAAAACAGTGCTGACTTGAAGGAACCAATTCATAATCAGGAGTGGCTATTAGAAGTTGCAACGTCTGATGAGGTTCCATATAATATGCATGCCCTATGGGTGGTATCATTATTGCGGCTGGCGAAGATTGCAAGCAATTCGCGTGCTGAGGTTCGTAACGGTGCTATCCAGATTTTGTTTAGAGTATTCGAAGCACATGGCTCAAAACTTACTCCAAACACGTGGGAAACTTGCCATCGAGTCTTATTCCCATTCATTATGGATATGGATATTAAACTTACCGGAGCATCCCCCGAAGATGTTGAAGAAGAGAAAAAACGCACAGAGACAATGTCTCTGATTCTTTCAGGCTTTGGTAATTTATATTCGAATTTTTCTACTATATTTGTCCAAACTAGCTATTTCACGGAATTATGGTCAAAACTGTTAGCGTATTACCAAACCTTGATACAATGTGGATCCCCAAGCATCTCACTTTCTGTTTATCGCTCATTGGATACTATCCTCACTGCTTTTTTAAAACCTGAAAGCGAAACGCAACTACCAGATGGATGCTTGAACGAGACTTGGGATTTCTGGACTTCTCAACCCGTGAGGAGTGGGTCAATTATTGATGCCAAGATGACACAAGAAGCGCTGACCGCTCTAGTAGAACTCCACATCCCACTATACAAGTTAACTGAAGTCGTCACGGAAAGCAACAATGAGAAAACCATTAACATTCTCCAAGTTTGCGGTTCATTCCCAGTACTTCCTCAGTTTTATTCCGATAGAGAACACATGTCGCCACTCCAACTCGCAGTTTTCAGTCGTATCAAGGATTTCAAAATGGAAGCTAACACACATGATGCCAGTTTGATATTAAACTTACTATCACATTTTGTCAAGCTGCCGTTCAACTGTGAAACAGCGGAAGCGGACAATTCTCAGGAGTTCAAGAAGCCGACGTTTGTGAGCATTTCTCTTCACTCACTATTTTATCTACAGAGCTGTCTGAGTCGAGTCCCAAGCTACTCTGAGATAACGCGTAATAATACGGTAGAAACAGTTTTCAGTGCCTTGGTGGTGCCAATGGAAGCAAAATTTAATTGCCCATTGATATCTGCTAGAGGAAACGAAACCGAAAAGCCATTACAATTATGGCAATGCTCCAGTAATATTTACATTGACTTGCTTAAAAGAGTGCACACTCTTTTAGAAGATACAACTCATATCTGGAAATTGGTTTTAAAGGGTGCGCAATCCATTCTGAAAACAATTCCTGGTTCTTCGCTTCAATTTGATAAGGACTATGAGAAGTTTGATATTGAAGTTTATTCTTCTCTTATGGACGTACTTTTGCCTTCAGATAAGATAATTCCGTCATTTTTCTGGGAGGAAATCATAAAGACGTTGTACGAATGCTCTATTTTGTACACAACTAATCGTGACAATCTTGTGGGAACTGCGCCTGATGAAGGGATCAAAATATTGTCCAACGACCATTTTCAAGGTTCGTCCGTCCCTCCGACACCGTTAGCAAGACAGGAGTTGGCATATAAATGTATTGACGAGCTTGCTCGTTTGAAGGATGTTGGAGGGCCTAACTATTTGGTCTTACGGAGCGCTGTGGTTTTGCACCAGTACATTTCAGATACGCCTTTACGAGGATTGAGTCCAATTCCGAAGATCCAAAGATTGGAATTAGCGTATATTTTAAACACACTGTTATCGTTAGATAATGGTGAGAAGTTTTTAAGCAAGATCTTTCCATTGGCCTCAAGCGCAATATCAATATCAGCTACGAATCAGCCAATTCTGGTTCTTCTACAGCGTCTCCTTACAAAAATCCAAAATACAATTAACTAATATAGAACGAATTGCATCTCTTTTCTACAAAAATCGAATATATATTTCATTAAAATTATTTATATCTCATGCTAAGTTATTACTGTCATCAAAAACCCCGTTTTATAAGACTCCCGAGCCATCGTCAACTCGCTGATATTCATCACCCTTGTGATACTCATCAGAGTTACTACTGTCACCAGAAGAGCTTTTACCCTCATAAGCCATACCAGATGGGCTCTGTACTCGGGAATTTCCTGAAAGCATGGAATGAGAAGCAGTTTGATCGCCACCACCAATCGATGCACCGCCAGGCATGCCGGTCCAAACACCCGGAGAAGATGGCATGGCTCTTCTCTTATCTCTTTCAAATTCTCTCCATCTCTTCATAACGATTTGAGTAGAGTCAAATTCACCTTCAGTATCGTCATGGCCACTTTTATCACCACCTTCAATAGATCTAGTGTCACCCCAAGAGAAATCGTCAAACTTCCAGTAAGCATACATTGGCAAAACGAAATTCCAAATTGGTAATGCAAGCAGATAGATGAACATCCACAAAACGTAAGAAACTCTAGATGCAGTGATCACGATCAACACACCCGGAAGACCCAAAATAAGTGCCAAAAGAACAAGAGACATGATTGGAGTTGGAGAACTCACAATAGCGAAAATGACCACATAGAGGGTGAAAGAAATAGCAGCAGGAAGCACTAAAGTAGAAACCAAATCCATAAACACAACGAACTGCATGGAAATACAGAAGACACCACATAAGTCCTTAACAAGAACCAATTCAAATAAGTTGTGGACAGTAGAATTGATCCATCGTCGTCTTTGAGAAAGCAACACTTTAAACTCACCTGGACAAATAGTCTTACAGGCCGCCTTTGGCACAAATACTTGCTTTCTTTTTGGGAAAGTTCTCAACATCAATGTAGACAAGAAACGATCCTCACCCAGTAACAACAAGTTTTTCTTGTGCAGCGTGTCGACAACGTTATCAGCATATCGTTCAACAATATCCGGATTAGCAAGAATTGGAACCCAATAACCATCAGCGCCCTTTGGAGTCTTGATACGGTACATACAGAAACAACCAGGCAAACAAGTAACACCACCAAAGACAGATTCGAATGCCTTAGCTTGATGATGAGAAATGAAGTATTCAAAGACTTGAATCATAGATACCCACGACTCAGTCTTGTTGGCAATCTTCGTTTCACCACAAAGTCCCATAATTTGAGGATCTTTAACCATACTAGCGACCATGTGTGTCAAAGAATCAGGGAAGACCTTTGTATCCGCATCCACCATCAACATGATCTCGTAGAAATCAGGAGCTATACCAGTAATTCTCCAGAGTCCGTTGAATATTTCATACTCCAATTCAGTCATACGATCATCGAACATCACCTTCTGAAGGAAACTCATCAAAATAATTTGAGAGTCACGCTTACCTCTGTTACCTGGTTTAGGTGCATTAGCTTCAGCAGGGGTACCACATTTAGAAATGACCATCATTGGGACTCGCTGTTGTTTAGCAGGATCCATTGTGTTGTCGTCGTATTTGTAAAAACCTGAGAATACCTTGGCCATATTGTGACGTTTGGAACCAGAAACGACAGATACATACGAATAAGCTTGAACCTGTTCAGGAGGCTCAACAAAATCTTTCATCATTGAGAGAGCAATTTCAGGAGTTGTTAAATCATTACCAGCACCTTTAATGAGACCATCGCAGACGATTAAAATTAACTTGTGAGAATTAGGATAGTCAGTTGTAGCGATAGAATCCAAAGTAGTTCTCAACCCTTCCACGGACTCAGAATACGCGGTAACCAGACAGATGGTATGTGCCAACGGGAACCCAAATGGCTGATAGCCAGCTGGTGGTTGTGGAACCACATAGTCGGCCATATTAGCAGGAGAGTTTGGCGAGTCATAATATTCATCTTGGTAGTAGGAGGACATATCATCTCCAGCAGCACCACGATAAGATGTGTCTGTCGAGAAGAGCGACTGTTGACCAGAACGATTGGTATTACGGAACGGGGCATCAGGAGGATCATTGAGTAGCATAAGCGAACCGCGCGAACCATTTCCTTGGTGATACATCGAACCGCCAGGAGCTAACTTGGAAGAAGAAGCGGTTGGGATTTGAGAACCCATAGTGACGCTGTGAACGGTGTTTCTATCTGCAGCTCTGTTCCGGAAGAATTTGGAGGTTCTATCACCATTACCCCGGCGAGGTGGGTTGGCAGCACGTTGCACCGGGCCTGGAGTATAAATATCGTTAGACCAGTCCTCAATTTGCTGGTTGTGAGCTTCCATCTGCTTCTTGTCCATATAAAAAGCGCCTTGTCTGCCGGCCAGGAACCACTTAAAGTAACATGCAAAAGCGAACTTGACACCCACCAAACCAATGATAAAGACCAACGACACGTATAAGACGACTTGAGAGGCCAAACAACCAATTTCCATTGTATCGATAAAGCCGACTTTGGCGATTTCGTTCAAACATTTGATTATCTGAGCGTCTCTGCCGGTGGAAAAGTACTGAGATACATCGACACCTTTGAGGGATTCATTTCTTTGCATCCAGTCGAACTCAGCAGGATAGTCGACATCATCGGATTGGATCCACTTGACCAGATCAAGATCAATAACGTTACCGTTGTAAACAATCAGCTGCCGAGTATTATTTTTGATATCCTCCCATTTGAAGTAAACTTTACCGCCCACTTTTAGACTGTAGTAGGCTTTTCTTGCTTCCATAGAAGTGTGGCATGCATAACCCTGGTAATGATTAGTGGTGAAATTTGGCTTAGATGTTCCGTTCTGAGCAAACAATTGGCAGGGCATGTAATAAGCCATGTTTTCGCCATCGTGTGGGATTTTGCTATTTCCTCTTGGTTTCAGCAATCCTTTACAATGACCGTTAACGTTTTGAAACATGAAAGAAGCATCCATACCGGCTGCATTGACAGGAGGGTAGAGAATATTGGATCCTTGGCCGTTGTCAGCAAGAGGGATACCGATGACCTCGGGGTGGTGGGATGTGGACAAATCGTAAAACCGCCCGTTAATGATGAGGTTGTTAGAGGGGACTTCGTTATTACGAATTCTGAGGTCTGAATTGTGACAGACGGAAGCAGTGAAGCCGAACGTTAGAAACGCCACGAACGCTGCAACATACAAGATGACTGTGATGAGGCCAATTTTCTCTCTCCACGCCATTTGACGGTCCTTAGTTTTCATACCGAACAACTTGAGAATTGGAGCCGGGGCCCAGAAGGTGACCAATTTACAATAGGCGAGCCACAACGACGTGGACTCTGACGGAGTACCCAACGTCTTTTTCTGGATACCAGCTGGGAGAGACGTAGGACGAGGAGCAGCAGGGTCGTTGTCCCCGGGAGTTAATGTTGTATTAGACTGTCCGGCCGGATCACCGCTTGCGGTGGTCAAAGGAGCTGTTGCAGGGGTTGGATGGGTAGCCATATTCTGCGGGCCATAATCGTCCATATGATGATGATAACCACCTTCTTCGTCGTTCAGGCCATAGACGTTTCTGCCACCTCTGGCGTCATACTCATAGTCTTGGTGGGTGTATTCGCCAGATTCTGCTTCTTCATCGATTTTTTCACGAGGGATCTCTGCCATGGGGATGTTCACACCTTCCTGCGGGTCGTTGCCGGTACTGGAGGGGTATACATTTATACGATCGGCCTGTTCTGCAGCTTTTTGGGCATAATGATATTGACGATGCCCGGGGTCGATTCTTGAACGTTCTGGACGGATCAACGAGCGTTTTCTCGTGAACTCAACTTGATTAGCCTCTGGGTCGAACCCATGGTGATGGTTTCTTTGAGAGTTTGATCTCTCCACTAAAAGAAAGTTAGGTGGTTATTACAACTGCACAAAAAGATGAGTAGACACTTATACTTACTTTTTTGGAGGGGAGTAAATCTAGTTCAGATAGACAGATGGCTTAGATCCAGAAAGTATTCCAAAAAAGAATTAATCAAAAAGAGAAGGGCGGTAAAACAAAGATCCTAGAGAAAGCTTCAAAACGTCGTACACAACAAGATTAAAAAATCTTGTTAACTTAGAGTAACAGATAAGCGAAGGACTGAGAATAAAGATCGAATAAGAAAAGAAAGGTTTTCTTTTTCCCTTTTTTTTTTTTTTTTTTGTTCTCTCCAAAGTAAAGCGAGGGTGTGGCTTCCGATCTAGGGAATAATAGAAAAAAAAAGTTCAAGCTAAGATGTATAGGGAACCTTTTTATTTTCTTGGTGTGGGATGTTTTAGTATGTGTTAAACATGTATTATTATTTTATTTTATTTTATTTTATTTTATTTTTTTTTTTTCCCTTTTTGCGCTGGATCCGCGAGTTCGCCATTTCCGTCCAAAAATCAACAAATATTATTTTTAGACACGCACACCGCCCGCCACTCCACAGCGCAACAATAATATTCATGCAGAATATGTGCGGCTGGTGGTATTTTTTTTTTTTTACTTTACCGGTACCACAAATCCAACAATGCATTATACGCAATTCCTCCCTCCCAGTATGGAGCTATGTATCTCAATAATTCGTACTGAAACTAGAAAATAGCTAGAATGTGGGCAACATGTGCGTGTACGTGTGGTTGTGGTGGGCTGCGGTGTGGATGTGACTGCGCAACCGGGATGGTCGGTATGCATAATTCAGGGGGAGGAGCCGTGCTCACTACAGGCTACTTCATTTTTTAGCTGAAGAAGTAGTCTCTTAAAAGAAGACCACACCAACGCTGGAGGCTAGAGGCAAACGAAATAAATAAATAAATAAATATAATAGAAAAGGGTAGTGCTGCGACCCACCCTTTGTTTTTTTTTTTCTCTAGCAGGGCCCGCCCGCAGGGGGCCCATATTCTTTGTTGGTGCAATATTTCATGCTATTTTACCACACAAGTGTGAAGATGGTAAAATGTTGCATACGATATGGATAAAGGAAAAAAAAAAAAAAAAAAAAACGTCGTATGCCCGAGGTACTCTCTCCTCAAAATATACCTCTTGATAGATCTCCTACGAATATGTATATATATACCACTTTTGAATATACCTGCTCCGTGTAGTATCCGTGGGCTCGAATGTGGTACACGTTGCGTACCGGATGGTCGGTATGCATAAATTCAGGGGAACGGGCGTGGTGTGTTTGCAGCACTCCGGATCCCTTGGTCCTCCGAGCCATCTGATTTCAGAAATATCCCTGTGTTCAGAATTATTCCTGTTTTGTGATATTTTCGATCTATATTCGCCCCGCGTGGTATATTACCATTCTCACAACGTCCCGTATAAATGTGTTTGTAGATGACGGCTTATGGCATCCGATATTCCGTCCCTTGAGCTTGATTTCGGTGAATCAACCCATAAGCAAGTCTTTCTCTATATAAACCCGCGTAATTGTCGACACACATTAATAGCTTGATCCGTACAAGCTATAGAGAGGTCCGTCCCGAACTTCCAGCCAAAGAAATCAGTCTCATAAACTTAGCTATACGGGACCCTCCATTGGGACGACTATGCACACAGCTAGTATATGTGGATTATGCACATATCTGGGAGTGTAGCTAGCTTAAAACAGCAGGGAACATCAAGTGTTTAAAGCATATGCATATGAGACGCGTTTTAAGTCTGCTTTATATATGCATATTGGTATACGCCAAAGAGAAGAGAGGCGTTCGTCCGTTCGTCTCCCCCTCCTGTTGATGTAGTAAAGTTACATGCTAGTTGTCCAGCATAATGATCGTAGTAGTTTTTTAAGTGTGTCTTGTGGCTGTGACGTTTGCCATAAAAAAAGACAACAGCACTGAGAATCCCGGAGACACCATCCGGCCTGTCTTTCCCATGCCCATTATGCCTATTGATTGTTCATTACTAATTAAGCGATATCTGGATAATACAATACATACTCCTTCTTCACTTTGGTCCAACTAGCCGGATCAAAAAAGATGTATTGACCCTTCTCAGTCTGGTGGGTCTGTGGAACAGGCTCCCGGAATGGGTCCTTGGTTAGCCAGAGCTTCAGCTCCTTGTGGAACCGCCAGTTCCTATTAGACAGCTCTATCGAAGCAGCCTCCTGCATTGTATCTCGCGGCATGGTATAAAAGATATAAAACAACGTCTCGTCAGTCAGGTTCTGGATCTTCTGCTGCTGCGGAACAGCGGACGGAACGTCATAGCATTCCGGTAGCTTGAACTCCGGCTCAGGCTTATATTTGGACGTCTCGATCCACGGGGAAGCAAACGTTCTTGATAAAGGTTCGTTAGTCGGGTTGAAGTCAAGCCCCAGCGTTGTGAGGTCGTTCCCGATCGCCACCGTGGTTTGATCGTTATTCTCCATTCGTATCACGCCCATTAAGCCATTCATTCCGTATTTGTTCAATTCATTCGACTCCGGACTTCCTGGGGAACTCTGCTCGACTTGCGGTTCCGGCTGTGGGTGCGGGGGTGCCGATGGTTGAGGTTGGTGGTGGTGCTGCAGTGTCTGATTCTGGTGCTGGCCAAGTAACGACGTTGCTGGAGGAGGGGCAGGCTTACTCCCTGGTAACGCAGGAAAGTCTTCAGCCAACCCGGGTGGTGCAGGTGACTGCGTTGACCCTGATCGGAATATGCTAGATCCCCCTGACCCCAATGCCGGGAAGTCGTTAATATCTAAAGATGCAGTAGAACCAGGTCCTGTGTTGTGAGAAGCGTTATTCGTACTATTGCTGACAGCCTGTGCAAACGAAGCCGGACGTTGGGCTACTGCCTGGGGAGGCAGGGCCTGTCCACCCCAAATCTGACCGTTTGCTGATGATAAAGACACATATTAGCACTAACCCTCTCAATTCTACTCCCGCGTTCATTAAAACTTACCTGGTCTTCCAGTCACTCGTGTATTGGATAAGGGCACTGTCTGTGAGACAGAGCGTTGCGAGATTGGTGAGTTCATTCCTCCGCCAACAGCAGGTCGAGGCGCTGCTCCAGGTACTGTTCGTGGCCGTAAGTTAACACAAGCACAAAAGATGGCGACTACATCATCAAGACTTACCTTGCCTATTCATCATCGGATAACTTGAGTCTTCTCCTATGTTTTATATTATCCTTTTTTATTATTATTATTTTTTTTTTTTTGTCGGTGTTGTATATATATTTTTTTCTCTCACTTGACGTTTTTTGGTGATGCGTAGAAACTGTAAAGCCTTGTTTTCCCAAGCAGATCTTCCTAACCCAGGAGCTGATAATTTTTTTTTCAAAGTCCGCTAAAGAATGTCTAGAAAGGCTAATATTATAATCACTGGTACCCCAGGGACGGGCAAATCGAGTCATGCCATTATGTTGGCCGATAGACTATCCGATATGACTGTTCTGTCTATGAACGAAGTTGCAAAGGAAAAAGACTGCATTTCAGGATATGACGAGGAACGGAGCAGTGCAATTGTGGATGAGGATCGGCTGGTAGATGCTATTGAAGACGACTTGAAGAAAGGCGGATATATCATTGACTGGCATGTTTGCGACATTTTCCCAGAAGAGTTGATAGATTTGGTGGTGGTGTTGCGATCCAATACTGATAAGCTTTATGACCGATTGAAGTCTCGAAAATACGCCCAATCGAAATTGGACGAGAACCTTGACGTTGAGATAATGCAAGTAATTTTAGATGACGCAAAGGAGGCATACGACGAGCGGATGATCGTGGAGCTTCACAGTGACGAAATTGAAGACATGGAATCGAATATTGACAGGATAGTTGCGTGGAAAGAGCAATGGGATCAGGACAACAGTAATTAACGTATATATGTAATCGTATAATTGGTATTATGGTTTGTGTGTTATGTTGGGTATTGTTGGGTGTATAGAAGTGCTACAGTCAGTGATTGTTCTTAAACTCTTTCATACCGCCAAAAAGCACCTTCACTGCGTTCAACGTATCTTCGTGGGTACTGTACAGATGGTTCGGTGCTAACCTAATGACATCCGGCTGACGCTCGTCACCAATGACACCACGGTCCTCCAAATACTGGAAAACAGTCTGCATCACGCCTTTGCCAATTGGAAGGAATAACAACGACAATTGGGCGCCTCTGGCAGATGAATCCCGAGGAGTCAAAATAGTATATCGTGGGTCACTGACATCGTCATGGCCATTGATCTGATCAAGTGGCAAGAAAAAGTTGCTTTCAATCAGTAATTTTTCCATGTAATTCGTCATACTGACAGATTTCTCCCTCAACGGACCCATACCTCCAGCCTTCTTGAAAATCTTGACCGACTCGTACAAACAGGCAATGTTCAAGACTGACGGATTGGACATCTTATATCCGCTGGCGCCTTCGACCGGATCAAACTCGTTGGCCATGTTGAATCTCGTCGACGGTTTGTTCCCCCACCACCCAGCTAGTCTGGGTCGATTATCCTTCGCATGCTTGGAATGGAGAAACAAGCCACCAATAGCTCCAGGCCCAGAGTTCAAGTACTTGTAGGTGCAGAAGACGGCAAAGTCCACGTCCCAATCGTGGAGTTTCAAAGGCACATTGCCTGCCGCGTGGGCTAGATCCCATCCCACCACGCAGCCTTTATCCTTACCTGCTTTAGTAATGGTTGGGATGTCAAACAATTGGCCCGTATAATACTGGATTCCGGAGAAAATTACAACGGCAATCTTGTCACCTTCCTTTTCAATCACGTGCAGGATGTCTTCGGTTCTGAGCGTAAATTCACCTTCACGTGGAGAAAGCGGGATCAAGGCATCTTCAATCGAATACCCATGGAGTTGGACCTGGCCCTGGAAGGCATATGTATCAGATGGGAACGCCTTGTTCTCAAACAAAATCTTATACCGGCTTTTGGTAGGTTTGTAAAACGAGCTCATCATGGAATGCAAATTGCCAGTTAGTGTGTTCATCACGGCAACCTCACTAGCTTCTTCTGCCCCAACGATATCTTTCAAATATGATGGAAGCTCCAAGTCACAGGCAACCCAGCCCGAGCCGCTTGATTTCGGGTGGTTGAAATGGGACACTACTGCCCTATCTTTCCAAGCATCGAGTTCATCTTGAACGGCCTGTTCGGTGGCTTTTGGCATCAATCCAAGAGAGTTACCGCAGAAGTACAACCCTTGCTTCCCCTTGTCAGCCTCAGCGACCCGAGGGCAGCCCAGCGATCCCAGGGTCGGGATGAAAAACTCATCTTTGAAAGACGTAAACTTTCTATCTAAGGATTGCGCATATTCTTGAGTGTCAATCGCCCCGGTCATTTTCTGCTCTCTCTGTGTGAAGATGTATATATTTTACACAATTCCCCCACACGTACAGGAAATTCAAAGACACTTTATATTCGCAGCGTAGCAGCAGTGAGGGGGTGCAAATTCAGAATGCGTGCGGATGTGCACGGCAGTTGGCGATAAACCGGCCCGAGAACGGCTAAGCAGGGAGCTCCCCCCCATTAGTTATAGTATATAGCCTCGAAACCTGGGAACAAAAACGATGTAGAGAGCCATCGTTTTTGACTGAATTATAGTCCAGTTGGATTCTGTCTTTTCGTTGCACAAACCATCCGGGTTAACGCTGAGTATATCTCCAGAAACCTGACGATGTTAGAGTGCCTAATACCGGCTATAGCCGTCAGTTGATCCGCACGCAACCCGCAGGGGACTGTGCGATGCAGAAGTCCGTGGAGAGCACTCATATTTGTAGTAACTTTTAATGAAAGTGTAAGGTACCTTTTTTTTGTTTCTTTCAGAGCAAAATGAATCTACCGGAGGTCTCATGTCCGAGTCCATAGTGTGTCCTGTGGACAGCCTCCTGTTCGGAGAAAAAAGAAACCGTTGGAGGCAATTTCCATCCGGCAGAGTTACCTTCGCTTCCTTCCGCTGTAAAAGGATGCCTCTGGAGGTTTCGTGGCTACACATGAACAACATGCTTGGAGTAAGTTCCTTTAACAGCATGTTACCATAAACTCCGCCATAGGAAAGAAAAGATATATGTATTATACTCCTTCCAAGGAGCCCCACTGAAAGTCTCGTGGGCGTCGCATCCTTTCAATGAAGATTGTCCTGTGTCTTTCCTAAAACGCCGAAATTGCCGATGGTGTCCGATGAGCCGCACCCTGTCTATCCTATCTTATCGCAGGACATAATACAAACCTTCTCAATTCATATAACACAAAAGCCCATTTACTAAGCGCGCAAGATTATTTCCAATAAACAAGAGAATCGAGAAATAGAGATACTAGTGAAGACCAATTGTGCCTCATGCGAACACCGGACGGCGACAATTCGAGTTGTCCGACTCATGCCATTAGCGCTGAGGACGCAGCACCAAGCTCAGAAAGTGGCTCCAGCGAGCAAGATTTCGATAGCAGAGCTGAGTCTACAAGAGCAGAATCCATTCTTCTTTATGAAAAGGCAATTGCGCAAGGAGAACAACCCTGTAACGAGCCAGATGTCACCTTGAAACAGGAAGACAGCGCTTGTAAGGATGATGATGCTACTCTGATACCAGATGATGTTACACCTAAAAAAACAGCCGCTTCGAAGATTGAAGATGCGACTCCTGTAAAAGAAGAAGAGGAAGTGACAAGTGGCGGCCCCCATTTCGTCACGCCGTTGTTTGTTACAAAAAAATCTCATGACATCCAAGCCGAAGAAGAGCCGTCGTGCGTCTCTCCACCAAAGGTCTTCTTGGGGAAGGAACCTACAACCCAAAGCTCAATTGATGAGTCAGGAACCTCTTTCAGCTTTTCAAGAGGATTTGAAAAATCCGATAACGATGTCGATCATGGTGAATGCATCTTGGAACCACTCAGCCCATCTCCCTCTCCTTCTCCGTCCCAATCATCTGGGAATCTTGCAAAAACGAGGCCCTATAGCTCTCTTAATGACTTCCTCACGTCTGATGATGACAGTGATGCCGACCCTAAAGCTCGGAATGAAAAACTGCATCGCGTTGTCAAATCATTGGTCCTCAGTGGCAAGGGCCAATATGGCGGGGGAACCAGACCGCGAATTAAGTATGTTGAAATTGATGAGTCCAGCTCAGACCAGTCCTCTTCTTCGGATTCTGGGGACGAAAGCGAGTCCGCCCATGTTGCGGTTATCAAAAAACAACCTTCCCCACCAAGGAAACCGCTTAAACGGAAAGCTACCAATGTCTTTAAAAGACAGGCAAAACTCCCTCGTAGTAAAAATGGCTGCTGGACTTGTCGCTGCCGAAGAAAGAAATGTGATGAAGCTAAACCCGGCTGTAACACCTGTGAAACTCTAGGTATTGAGTGTTCGGGATATTCAGAAGAAAGGCCAAGGTTCATGTACGATCCACAAGCCAGCCTGGAATATCGAACGCATATTTCAAATACTATCAAGGCTCAGAAGGCAAGGAAGAAATCAACATCGCGAGTGCAATCAAAATCCAGGTCATCATCTTTGAAACCTTCAGCAAGGTGTAAAAAGCAAAAATGAAACCTCAAACTGTTTTGCTCTCAAATCATGGCTGAAAATGATTTATGATTTAATGATTTATGAAATATACAATTTAGCCTTAATCTCCTATATTTATAATAATATCATGTCAACTAGCTACTTTGATTTCTTTAGCAGCATTTTGAATGATTCCTCCATTGCCTGGCAATCCTGTAGAGCCCATAAGATGCGAATCAACTTCCCGAGCACACTGTCTACCTTCTTGAATGCCCCAAACGATCAACGATTGTCCTCTGCGACAATCACCAGCAGCAAACAACTTATCGTCGACTCTATAACTTCCGCACGTTTGAATGTTGCCTCTACCATCACGTTGAACAGTCAAGTTCTGGGCTTCTGGACCAACAAATCCCATAGACAGCAACACGACGTCTGCTGGGAAGAATTCTGTCGAGTTTGGAATTTCAGACATTTGCCAAGCACCAGTTTCAGACTTTCTCCATTCAACTCTGACAGTGTTAATACCAGTGACGTTGCCGTTTTCGTCTCCAACAAACTCCTTAGAGAGAATGCTATACTCTCTTGGATCACGTCCATAATGATCCGTAACTTCTGTATGGCCGTAGTCAATACGGAATACCTTTGGCCATTGTGGCCATGGATTGTCCTTTGCTCTGGCTGTTGGAGGTTGTGGCAACAACTCAAAGTTGACGACGCTCTTTGCTCCATGGCGGACAGACGTACCCAAGCAATCATTACCAGTATCACCACCACCAATGACTACAACGTTCTTACCACGAATAAGCTCTTCAACTTCTTGTAAGTTGTCCTCTAATAAGGCCTTTGTGTTCCATTCCAACAGTTGCATCGCATACATGATATTCTTCATTTCTCTTCCAGGAATCTTCAAGTCTCTTGGAATAGTGGACCCAACAGCAAAGATAACAGCGTCATTGTGCTGACGAAGTTCATCAACGGTGACATCTTCGCCAACATTAGTACTTGTGACAAATTCAATACCTTCCTGTCGTAGAATATCAACCCGTCGTTCAACAACTCTCTTGTCCAACTTCATGTTAGGAATACCGTACATTAAAAGACCGCCCACTCTATCAGCACGTTCATAAACAGTGACAGTGTGGCCAGCGCGGTTCAACTGGTCAGCAGCAGCAAGACCTGCAGGACCAGAGCCGACGATTGCAACGGTCTTTCCGGTTCTCACCTTTGGCGGGTTAGGAACAATCCAACCCTTTTCAAATCCGTAGTCGATAATAGCACATTCAATCGATTTGATACCGACTGGGTCTTCATTGATACCCAAAACGCAGGCGCCTTCGCATGGCGCTGGACATACCCTACCAGTAAACTCTGGGAAGTTATTGGTAGTCAAAAGCTTCTGAAGCGCTTCATACCATTTGTTTTGGAATACCAGCTCATTCCACTTCGGAATCACATTAGAAATTGGGCAACCAGTATCAGACTGACAGAATGGAACACCGCAATCCATGCATCTTGCAGTTTGATATTCTAAATCGTCCTTCGTCAATCTGCTTGACAACTCCTTCCAATCTTTAGTCCTTTGTGCACTAGATCGATACTTCTCTGCACGGCGTTTGTATTTCATAAAGCCACTCTTCTTGTCAAGAATCTTTACCTTCTTTTCCTCGGCCTTTGGATCCAAGATAGTATCTTCCAAATCTTGAACCTTTGGTTCGTGCTTAGGAGTAGAAGGACGAGAGTTTAGTTTCTTGATTTCACCGTTCGTAGCGTCGTTTTCAGTATCCTCTTTGATATGATCCATAAATCCATTCAGTTGGTTCTTCTGTGCCTCCTCGAGTTTGGCCTTTTCAGCTTCCAAAACCTTTTTGTAATCAAGAGGCAAGACTTTAACAAAACGTGGTAAGAATCTGTTAAAGTCTGTCAATAACCGGTCAGCGAGTTCAGAACCAGTGTAATATCTGTGTTCTTCAATCATACCTCTGAGGAAGGCGATTTCAGATGGCTCCGTGATTTGTCCAAGTTCGACCATCTCTGGATTAACCTTACCAGAGAACTCTTGAGCAACATCCAGAACATAAGCAATTCCACCAGACATACCAGCAGCAAAATTTCTACCAGTAGGTCCCAGGACAACAACTCTACCACCAGTCATATATTCACAACCGTGATCACCACAACCTTCAACAACCGCGGACGCACCCGAGTTACGAACGGCAAATCTTTCAGCTGCCACTCCACGGAAGAAACACTTACCCTTGATCGCACCATACAAACAAGTGTTACCAATGATAATATTTTCTTCAGCGTTGAAGGAAGATTCAGCAGGTGGGTAAACGACAAGTCTTCCGCCAGATAAGCCCTTTCCAACATAATCGTTACAGTCACCTTCAAGTTCCAAAGTGATTCCCGGTGCCAAGAATGCACCGAATGATTGACCTGCCGAGCCAAGAACCTTCACATGAACTGTATCATCAGGCAAGCCGTTCTCGCCAAACTTCTTGGAAATTCTGTAGGAAAGAGTAGTACCGAAAGATCGATCAGTATTGACAATTTCACAATCGATCTTAACCGGAAGTCCCTTCTCTAACGTAAGCTCGGCTTCGTCGATCAGTTTGTTATCCAATCGGAAGTGAAGCGAATGATCCTGCTTTCGGACGCATCTAGTAGCTACACCTGGACGCAAAGTATGAGCCGGTGTCAAAATTGGGCTCAAATCAAGATTTTCCGTCTTCTTGTTCCTAAGATCATCCCTGACTATAAGCTTTTCAGCATGCCCAACCATCTCATTGACAGTGCGGAACCCAAGTCTGGCCATGATTGCACGCAATTCATTGGAAATGTAGTAGAAGAAGTTGATCACATGTTCTGGAGTTCCCGTAAACTTCTTACGAAGTTCAGGATCCTGAGTAGCAATACCAACCGGGCAAGTGTTCAAATGGCACTTTCTCATCATGATACAACCCATGGCAATCAATGGAGTCGTTGCAAATCCCCATTCTTCTGCACCCAACAAACATGCAATCGCCATATCACGGCCGGTACGGATTTGACCATCTGTTTGAACAACAACTCTTCCTCTCAAGTCGTTCAAGACCAAAGTTTGATGTGTTTCAGCAACACCGAGTTCCCACGGCAAACCAGCGTATCTAAGACCTGTCCACTTAGATGCACCAGTACCACCATCGTGACCAGAAATCAAGATATGGTCGGCTTTGGCCTTAGCAACACCAGACGCAACAACACCTACACCAACTTCAGATACCAATTTCACAGATACTCTGGAACGAGGATTGGAGCACTTGAGGTCGTAAATCAATTGCTTCAAATCCTCAATAGAGTAAATATCATGATGAGGGGGTGGAGAAATCAAACCGACACCAGCAGTAGAATGTCTAGTTTTGGCAATCGACTTGGAAACTTTGTGTCCAGGTAATTCACCACCCTCACCAGGCTTGGCACCTTGAGCCATTTTGATTTGCAACTCATCAGCATCGGCAAGATAACTAGAAGTGACACCGAAGCGGCCAGATGCAATTTGCTTAATTGCTGAACGCATGGTGTCACCTTTTTCATTAACGTACGAACGCTCAGCGTCTTCACCACCTTCACCAGTATTAGATTTTCCTCCAAGTCTATTCATGGCAACTGCCAACGTAGAGTGGCTCTCCATGGAAATGGAACCGTACGACATTGCACCAGTGCAGAATCTCCTAACAATTTCAGTCCATGGCTCGACTTGATCAATAGGAACAGGAGTGGAGTTGTCAAAGTCGAAATCCAGCAAGCCTCTCAAAGTAGTCTTCTTTGACACGTCATATTCTGTCTTGGAGTACTTTTCGTAAGCCTGTTCATTCTTGTTACGAACTGCATCCTGCATATTGGCAATAGCACTCGGTTCATTCATGTGGGGGTCACCACCGTCACGCCAGTGGTATTCTCCGGCTTCTGGAAGACCTGGTGGACGAATAGTTTCTCTGGAAGGATATGCACGACTGTGTAGAGTGATGGCGTCACTAGCAATGTAATCAAAACCGATACCTTGGATTCTAGAGGCAGTACCCGCAAAACACTTGTCCACCACGGAACTGTTGATACCTAAAATTTCAAAAATCTGCGCACCTTTGTAGGACGCCAGGGTAGAAATACCCATTTTAGACATCACCTTAAGAATACCACTGTCGACTGAAAGCTTGTAATTGTCAATTACAGTCTCATCTGAAAGATCACCTTTGAACAAGCCTTCTCTGTTCATCTTGATCAAAGTTTCCATACAGAGGTAAGGATTTACCGCATCAGCCCCGTAGCCTACCAAAACACATGCATGATGAACTTCTCTGGCTTCGGCAGTCTCAACGATGAGAGCAACTCTAGATCTCTGCTTTTGCTTAACCAAGTGATGGTGCACCGCACCAGTAGCTAACAAGGCAGAAACAGCGACTTGAGTGGACGAGGTAGCTCTATCAGAGAGAATGATAATCTTGCACCCCTGAGCAATGGCTTCCGAAGCTTCTTGGCAGATTCTATCAAGTGCTTTAGTATATCCTGGAACACCCTCGGAGACATCATAGGTAATATCAATCTTGCTGATAGTCCATGAAGGATAATGAGTTGGCAGATGGGACAATGCAGAAAATTCTTCCAAAGAAAGCACTGGTGATTTGAGGTGCAATCTCCCGCATTGCGAAGGATTCATATCCAACATATTACCTTGCGGGCCAACATAACATTCCAAGGACATGACAACGGCCTCCCGGATTGGATCGATAGGTGGATTTGTTACCTGAGCAAAAAGTTCACGGAAGTACTCATAGATGAGCTTTGGCTGTTCCGCAAGACAAGCCAATGGACCGTCATTACCCATAGATCCCAAAGCTTCTTTACCTTCAGCAGCCATAGGTGCAAGAATTAGACTTACCTGTTCAAAGGTATAATTGAAAGCAAGCAGTCTAGGGTCTTTTTGCACAGTGACGGATTCATCAATGGATGGCTTGAGCTGAGCAAGGGCCGATTTTGCTTCAATGCGTTCGAATAATTCGGGTAATGTGACCATGTTACCATGCAACCATGTTTTGAAGTCATATCTGTTTGCTACTTTTTGTTTGAGCTCCCTGTCATCAACGATTTTACCCTCTTTGGTATCGACCAAAAGCATTCTGCCTGGCTTCAAACGGCCCTTTTCGACAACCTTTTCGGGCTCTATGAACATTACCCCGACTTCAGAGGCACAGATCATTCTGTCATCGTCAGTAACATAATAACGGCAAGGACGAAGACCATTTCGATCCAAATTGGCACCACAATAGCGGTCATCAGCAAAGGTGAATAAGGCAGGACCGTCCCACGGTTCCATCAAGCATGCAGCCCATTCGTAGAAAGCTTTCTTTTTGGAGTCCATGTCTGGATTGTTTTGCCATGCTTCAGGAATCATCATCATGATGGCCTCTGGCAGCGAAACAACGCCGTTGATGACAAGGAGTTCCAAAACATTATCAAAGGCAGCTGAATCGGAACCACCTTCTTCAATGATTGGATACAGACGGTCGAGTTCGTCTCCAAACAGGGAGGATTCCATCAGACCCTCTCTAGCCCGCATCCAATTCTTGTTACCGCGGAGAGTGTTGATTTCACCATTGTGAGCAGCCCATCTTAATGGCTGAGCTCTGTCCCAAGATGGGAAAGTGTTGGTGGAAAATCTGGAATGGACAAGAGCAAAATGGACCTCAAAGTCGACATTGACCAGATCGTAGTAGTAGGAATACACCTGGGCAGGGGAAAGCTGACCTTTATAGACAATATTCTTGTCAGATAAAGAGCAGATGTAGAACCAGTTATGCAAGCCAATTGTGTGAGTTGCTTGCTTTCGCAACACGTAAAGTTGACGTTCAAACAGCTTTTTGTACTCTTTTTCATAAAATTCTGCATCGGTAGTTTGCGGAGAGTTTCCAGATCCGTATGCGGCCTGCAGGACGACCAATGGTTGCAAGATGACGGGTTCTCGAGACAACGCGGCCGGGCCAAGGATTGTAGAGTCTCTAGGCACTGCACGCCACCCCAAGACTCGGAGACCAAGTGATTCGGCGATTTGCTCGAAGGTAGCTTTAGAATCGCTCAGGATTTCTTCATCATTCTTGAAGAAGATGTTTCCCGCGGCATATTGGCCGAGCGGAGGGAGAACGAAGTCGTTTTCCCGTTCAAACTCCTTGACAAAAAACTTGTGTGGGATTGAAACCATGCAGCCGGCACCATCACCGTCCCGGGCATCAGAGCCAACCGCACCTCTATGGGTCATGTTGCAGAGCAAGTTCTTTGCGTCGGACACGATCTTGTGGGACACATTTCCCTTGATGTTACACACAAAGCCCACACCACAAGCGTCTTTCTCGTAGTCGGGGTCATATAGGCCC
The DNA here is from genome assembly GCA_030674225.1 of Blastobotrys terrestris. NCBI lineage: Eukaryota > Fungi > Ascomycota > Dipodascomycetes > Dipodascales > Trichomonascaceae > Blastobotrys > Blastobotrys terrestris. The sequence goes on along the minus strand of JAJLUR010000092.1, from coordinate 22,916 downwards.
TGCTTCATCGGCAGTGTGCCGGCCCAAGACGAGTTTTGTGGAGATTCTTGGTAGTCAAATGGGACGTATTCTTCTTCCATTTTATCCCCCTAAACCACAAAGCATCTAGTTAGATTGTACACTCTTGCAATAGAAAGTTGCTGCCACTTACTTACTTTTTGTTCTAATCGTTGCGTTGATTTCAGACTTCTGTAAACCCAGGTCCGTAATAGCACTAGATATAGACTGCGTTCTATCTGGGCTGCTTAATTGTCTGTTTCCTTTGAGTTTGACAAAAAAATTAGTATAACACGTAGAGAGGAAAATGTACGTTTCAATACCACACCTACCTATATTTCAGGTTAATTTGCCAACAACCGGTAATTGACTTGACGCCGATTTTTCAACAACCAGCCAGATTTCTGTACTTTAAAAAAGGATGCTAAAACAAAATTTTAATCCTTTTGGTATCCTTCCTACACCACCCCCATCGTTAGCATACACATCTTTCCCGAATAGCAGTACAGGTAGTCCACTCACAATCACTCTCAGATCAAAGGGGCAAGAACTGAGAAAAACAAGATAAGGCTGATAACTCGGTAGTCGCTTAGTATAGTCGTAGTTTATTTAGAAAAAAAAAACGAAAAAGAAAAAAAGTAACCAGCGATAGGAAAATACCGTTCCAAAAAAAACACAGCTACCTGTTAAACGTCAATTAGTACCCCCCTCACGGTGGCGACCACTGAGTTTAAATTCGATTCCTCAGATCAGCCTACGTTATCAGCCATATGCACTATGCACCCTTAATGAAACCAAGTCCCAGCCAATCATGTTTCGATGATTACTGATTAGCGCCGCACGAAAATTTCAGCCTGAGTACTAAATACCCCGGAACGGAGTATAGCCTCGGCCCCATGTGGGGAAACTAGCGAATTCTCGGTGGTCTAGGTTGTGTACTGTTTTTTTTTTTTTTTCTCCTCCAGAGAGCCGTACAAAAGGAAGTGGTTGAATTATCGTGTAAAGAAAGTGGACTGTTTTACCTAATGTGGTGGTAGTGGTCCGTCCCCCTGTTTTTGGTTCTTTTCGGTCCTATGCTACGGGGCGTATGAAATAATTGCTATTTGGGGAATTATTCGGTTTATATATACTGTTTACGTATAAACATTACTACTAAACTACCCAATTTGAACATTAGCACCATATGCATACTCTATATGCATAGGACGAAACTGAAAAAAAAAAAAAACGTTACGTTGGCTTCATCCCGTCACGTGCAGCCCAGACGAAAAATGGACTATCCCCCTCCCTCTCCCCCTCCAGAAAAAAAAAAAGAAACAAAAAAGAAAATTTGGCATATGAATTAACTGTTTCTTGAACATCTATAACATTGATTACATCATACCTCTTCTTCACTGTCTTGGTCGTCATCATCACCCTCTTCATCCTCATCCTCATCATCATCATCATCCTCATCCTCGTCCTCTGGAAGCCCAATGATCTTCTCCTCCTTGCTCTCCTTTCCCTCGGCGAAGGCTTGCAATTTCTTCTTTCCCATTCCTTCCCGAACAGTTCTATTAGTCATGGTGTCCCACACTTTCACGTCACCCCCACTGCCGGCGGCTACGATGTGACCGAAAACTTCCCTATCCGGGGCAAAGCCGACGGAAAAGACCTTTCCAACATCCAAATCTCTGGAAAGAATCATCGACGGTCCGCCCTTATTACTAGGCGAAGCCAAGTTCCATAGCTTGACAGTCTTGTCGGTGGATCCGGTGACCATGTAATCTTCAACGAACGGATTAATGTCGAAACTAGTCACTTCAGAATCGTGAGCCTGAAGCGTCCAAACATTGGCACCAGGATTTCTGGCATCAAATTTGTGTATTCTTCCGTTCTCTGTAGAAACATAAAAGTTTTGGCCGTTCGGCGCCCATTTGACACCTTCAATGTCTCCGTCAACCTTCCATTTGAGTTGTCCCGCGCTGTCTTCAGTTCTCAAATCGGAAACAATGGCCCGTGCATCATAGCCGCCGCTCAACAGAACCGTGCCTTCGGTCGGATTCCAGTTCACACTACTAACCTTGCCGTCATGAAATTGGAAACTCTTAGCGCAAGATCCATTGTTCAAGTCCCACAACTTTACCGTGGTATCGGCGGACCCAGAAACAAGCAAGTTTCGGTGCAATTTGTTTGCAGATAGACTAAGTACCGCGTCAATGTGGTATTCGTCGTTAATTTGTTTGCTGAGAGCCTTCTTCTTCTTCTTCTTGCTCATCTTCACACCAGAAGCACCACCCATTTGATCGGCATTTTCAGGTCGTTGCCCCAAAATCAAATCAGGGAATGCACTGTCTACAACGTCCAAATTCCAAATTTCAATTTCAGGCTCAAAAGTACCAATCGCCGCAAAGTTGCCCGGTTGATCAGCACCGGCTTCTTCCTTGGCTTTCCCGACTCTGTAATCTAGCCATTCAATACAAAGCGGGAACGATGGAAGCATGAAATCATGATGCACATATAAGTCATTTTTAGCTCCGTTTTCTTCTTCTAATTCCGGTGTGTCATCATATACATAAACTTCCATGAACGAAACGTCGTCCTCGGTCTTTGCAGCCAAGATCAGGTTGTCTGTACGTCGGATCTGTAGTTCTTCCCTTTCTTCCTCGTCGTCCTGTTCTGCATTCTCCAACGTAATGTATGGGTCTGTTTCACCGGGTTGGTGGTATGCTAATGATTTGATATTTCCAAACATACCCATCCCCTTAGTAGGTCCTTCTTCACCATCATGTTCTTCTTCGTCACTTTTGTCATAGTTTGCCATATCGTATTCCTTCAGTTCTTCATCCTGATCAATTTCATCGTCAGAATCGTCTTTTATCTTGTTTACTTTGTTCTCAGCATCTTGCAACTCTTCCTTAGCATCTGCCAATTGCAGTTTGGCAAGTTCGGAAATTCTACCCATTTCTGCTTCATCCAATTCATATTTGATTGGGTTTTCCGAGGGAAATCCTCGCGGGACCCATGCTGTAGCCGATAGCATAATGTTGGTTAGATCAGACGGAGTTTCTGATTATTTTTCCTGATTATAGAAATCTTTTTTTTTTTTTTTTTTTTTTTTTTTTTTTTTTTTTTTTTTTTTTTTTTT
>JAJLUR010000092.1:0-19692 GCA_030674225.1 Blastobotrys terrestris | reverse complement strand
ATCACGTGGGCGCGCATTTTCCGCGAGGTCGCAGTAGCTTTTTTTTTTTTTGTTTCTATGTGTAGCAGTAGTAGTTGCACTACAAACGCGATCCGTCGCGCGCCAACAACATCAAGCTACTTCCGATGTGTCTTTCTCAAGTTCTATAGAGTTTACAACAAATAACCTCGGTCTCCCCTCCTCCCCCCCTGTTCCAGATTCCAAAACCGAAAGATTAAAAATAAACACATAAAAATCAGAAGAAAAAATGAGCGAGGATGAAATGAAAGACGCCAATTCGCAACCTGCTCAACAGCCAACTGGGTTGAGTGTTGAAAATCTCTTAAAAATGTTGGCCGCAGCTAACCAACATCAGGCCGACGAACGTAAACCAAAACCAATGGAGCAGTATAAATTTTGGAAAACACAACCCGTCACTCCTTTTGGAGAAGATATCCGCCAAGAAGGACCAATAGATGCCGGAAAAACAGTTGATGATGTGGCCAAATCCTCAGCTGCTTTACCGGAAAAGTTCGAATGGTCGACAGTTGATATTTCCAAAGAGGAAGAGGTAGATGAGATTTACGACTTGTTGTACCATAACTATATTGAAGACGATGACGCTACGTTTCGCTTCAAATATTCCCCACAGTTTTTGAACTGGGCACTGACTTGTCCTGGCTGGAACCCGGATTGGAATGTCGGTGTTCGGGTAAAGGAAGAAGGCAAAACCAAAGGCAAACTGGTCGGCTTCATTTCGGGCATTCCTTCCACTCTTCGGGTTCGTCAAAATGATCCAATCAAAGTTGCCGAAATCAACTTCCTCTGTGTTCACAAGAAGCTCCGTTCTAAACGTCTCGCGCCTATGTTAATTAGAGAGGTTACTAGAAGAATCAACTTGACTGGCGTTTGGCAAGCTCTATACACTGCGGGAACAGTGCTTCCATCTCCAATTGCAACTTGTCGATACTATCACCGGTCAATCAACTGGCCAAAGCTCAATGATGTTGGGTTTTCTCCATTACCAATTGGGTCCACAAAGGCCCAGCAGGTAGCCAGATATGCCCTCCCTAATGAAAAGACAATGGACAATATTCGCGAGATGACTGATGAGGATATCCCACAAGTTCAAAAACTGTTGAACAAGTATTTGGATAGATTTGGCGTCTCACCAGTATTCTCTGAGGCCGAATTAAAGCATTGGTTCTTACACAATGGGAAGAACTCCGGTGTTGTCCATTCTTATGTTATTACCGATGGCGAGAAGGTTACCGATTTCTTCAACTTTTATGGGATTGAAAGTTCTGTTCTAGGAAACAAGAACTACGACTCCATTAAAGTGGCGTATTCTTTCTACTATGCATCTGACGTTGCGTTGAAAGAAAACTTCAAAGAACAGGATCTCAAGAATAGATTGACCAAGATTTTCCAAAATGCTTTGATTTTAGCCAAAAAATTCGATTTTGACGTATTCAATGCCTTGTCTCTTCAAGATAACCCACTTTTCCTAGAAGAACTTAAGTTTGGGCCTGGTGATGGTTTCCTCAACTACTATCTTTTCAACTATAGATCTTTCCCAGTTCATGGCGGCATTGACTCAAAAGATAATTTGGAATACAAGAGATCCGGTGGTTTGGGTGTAGTTCTACTGTAATTGGAATAGTATAAATGCCTACTAACTTTGTGTGAGGTTTGAATTCTTTTTTGTTTTTTAGATGTGGCAGTGTAGCGATACACTAGCCACCGATAGTTAAGTGTGGCTTCGAAACGCGCGTTCTCCGCGTGTATTTGTCAGAGTAATTAACTTTTTATACGCGTTTTTCGTTCTTTTTCTTTTAATTTGAAACCGTTCCTTTTATTTCAAATCAACCAGTAATGACCGGACCTGTGGGCTTATCGATTGAATTAACAACTTCTCAGGTTCGTCCAGTGGCATACAGGATTCTGTCTAAGAAACATGGGTTGAACTTAAAGAGTACTGGGCTTTCAGTTCTGGCAAAAGTTTTAGGGTATCGCTTCGGTGTCGATTGGAGAGGTGCCAGTGCTGAAAAGTTCCTGGATGAGATAGCAAGGCAGTGGAAGGAACAGGATAGGGGGCTGTTTATTGACGGCGACCCGCTTTCTTCTGTAATCAAGGATATCCTGAATATGCAGAATCAGGAATCGGAAAAAGTGAGCGATGAAGCTTCTGCAGATGTTACTAAACAGCCATCAACGGATGGTGGCAAGAAGTTCCATTGGAAGGATTATTTTGGTGTTGTTAATTCGTTCGACCAACCTGTTTACAAATACAATCCCAATAAGAAATACTTTGAAGCGGCGAATGCAAAACCAGGCCTCATTGGATTTGCCAAGGATCGAGCGGAGATGTTCTCCACTAGATACAATCTGATTAAAGATAGAGTTCAAAGAGATGAAACTTTCCAAGCGCCATCATTTACAGGGAACACCAAAGGGAAAAAAGTTTCGCACTCCATCACTCCGATCAAAAATATGCTTGGTATGAATGACAGCGGCTTTCTGCTATTAGGTATGTTGAGTAAAGGTCCCGAAGGCAACTGGATATTACAAGATAATTCGGGACAAATAACGTTGGATTTTGACAGTCAGGCGAATCCTTCCGATCAAGCGTACTATACAGCGGGCTGCATCGTTCTCTGCTCAGGAGTATATCATAACGGGGTATTTGTGGTTGATACCATTGGTCCACCTACAGCAGAGCGTAGGGAAATGACCAAAGAAGCCTTCGGAAATATTGACTTTTTGGGTATTCACAGCTCTCTGAACACTACAATGACCGGATCAAAGCTTGGTTCAAGGGTAGAGCGAATTGATAAATCATTTGAGGCTCAATTAAGAGCACAGGAGCGACAACTTTCATCCCATAAAATTGTGATTGCTGGATGTGACATATTCTTGGACCAACACAAAGCTATTGAAGGTTTGAGGAAACTCTTTGAACGATTACAATCAGAGCTGGAGCAAGGAGGCGCAGTTGAAGGATCATATCCTGTAGCTATTATTTTACCCGGCAGTTTTGTTTCTACTCCTGTCCAACCAAACTCATCGTCCTCTATCTATAAGGAGTATTTTGATGACTTTGCTCAGCTACTGGGTGAATTCTCAGAGCTGATGGGGAAGAGCACGCTGATATTTCTTCCCGGTGACAATGACCCGTGGTCATCTCTGTTTTCATCCGGCGCTACCCCTGCCTGGCCGCAAAACCCTCTTCCAGCTGTGTTCACTAATAGAATGAAACGAGCCTGTCCAAACGCAGTATGGGCCTCGAACCCGTCCCGATTGGTTTATCTGTCACAGGAGATTTGTTTCGTCCGTGACGACTATGGTTCCCGATTTAGAAGGAACTCTCTCGTTTTTTCCAACCCGCCAGCCGAGGTCGACGAAGAAATGCTCGACGCTAATGATAGTAATGATGATGACGAAGATGAATTGCCACGAACTGCATCAGCGGAATCCACACAGGTGGATATTCGCAACAATTCTGATGATGAGGATGAAGATGTACTCTCGAATAAAAGAGCCATTGGCAATCTGTTGGAAGAAAATATAAAACCTATTGCTCAACTGCAGACTCCTCACGTACCGCCAGATTTGGCTGAAGCTAGGAAAGTGGTTAGAACAATCCTAGACCAAGGGCATCTTTCCCCGTTCCCATTGGACATTCGGCCGATTGCGTGGCAATACGATCATACCCTCTCGCTGACCCCGCTGCCGTCAATGTTGATTTTGTCCGACCCGACGACACCTAGATTCCGGGTCACTTATCAAGGATGCCATGTAGTCAATCCGGGTCGTTTTCGTGATAAAAACAAGGTCAACTGGGTAGAGTACTATCCTAGTACAGGGAAATCTGAAGACAAGTTCTTGTATGTGTAGATAAATTATTAGCATAAGTTATTCCTACGAAAAATGCATTAATATTTATGATGAACGATACTTTGGTACCTTATCCATCACATTTTCAGGCAGACAGTATGTAGGATTTATTGGCTCCAGATTCTCATATCCCAACAATGACAATCCTGCAATTCCAAACACAGTATGGAACACATCAGCCATGTCACCTTCCCTGTCGGCAATGCCTCCCGTTTCACTGTCCTGCGCTTTAAGAATGAAGCTTCGGAGCTTGGGTCCGTCTATCCAATCTAGTTTACCTATGATTGCTAAGGACGATAACACCCACCAGCTGTAACAAACATCAGGTTTCTTTTCCGGTCGTCCATTCAACCCTCCGTCAGCAACTTGTCGTTCACACAACCACCACCCTAACAAATCCTTATTAATTTGATCCAATGCACCTAAAATGCTGAGGGTCCCGACACATGTGTATACCTGGGCGGAATGGCTCTCGGCCCCTGGTACTAAACCAAAGCCCCCATCAAAATTTTGACACTTTGTGATCCAAGCAATCACTGACTTTGTGTCAATCTGATCTAGCTTGCCTAGAATCGACAGTGCTTGGATGGCGGTGAAAACAAATCTGGTATCTACCTCCCCATATTGATCCCCTTGGAAAGAGCCATCTTTGAGTTGCAAAGACGCAATGAACTCTGCCACTTTGTCTTTGTCAATTTGATCAATGGCATCCTCAATTAACAATATCTGGACAGCAGATAACGTATAAAGAATATGAGGATCATGATGAGGATGAGCGCCGAAACCACCGTTTTCGTGTTGGCAGCTTTTGACAAATTCAACAACTTCGTTTCGCGGTAATGTGTCTTTAGCATCCATCATGCATAGGGCTGTGAGTCCCCAATAGAGACCACTGATCCGTAAATGCTCACTGAACCAGTATTCAAGTTCATCTTTTCGCTGTGGGTATATTATCGATTAGCAGGCGGTGAATAGACAGAATCATGTCTCTAACCCTCTTACAGTGTCAAGTTTTTTGATATAATCTATGTGCTTTCCCCTATAAAATTCGGTCATCCTGGTTGCTGCTGCCGCTAACTCTATGCAAATAAACACACATTTCAGGCCCAAGTCAGGCTCAGCAACAAAATTCAAAATGAAACCCTAACCCAACCCCGTATGCGGAAAAACTATGAACTGGTGAAATAATCCAAAAAAGAAAAAAAGGAGTCAAGTTAGAGGATATCAATTAAAAATTACAATTTATACAAGTTGTCGACAAAGCCGCTGGCAATTCTATCTGCAACTCCTGTGGTTTGGATGGATCCTGCGACCCCATATAGAGCGGCAGTGCCTTCAGTTGTGCTCGAGGACGAACCTGCCTTGCGCAACTCTTGAACGCAGCCTTTCAAATCTGCCAGGAGTTCCTCAATATGGCCAACTGTTAACCTCGTACAAGCGATGTGCAATGAAGCTGGGTTTTGAAGAGAGGCCAAATGCCAGCCGCGCTTGTTCATTGCATCACCAAGATCGTAAATATTGATGACATCCGAAGTGAATGCGACAACAGGCCCGGTTGGAATACCAATCACCCGAAGGTCTGGGAATTCATCCGACGCAATTGAATCCTTGAAATGCATTGCAGCTCCGACAATTGCTTTGGCAGACTGAAGGTAACCTTCACGACCCATGGATACGAGGGAAGCCCAACAACCCACCATGAGAGCGCCCGGACGAGATCCTGCCAGCGTAGGAGATGCGTAAATTCCGCCAGACCAATCGGAAGAAACAAAATATTGATAGGCTCTGTGAGCGGTGTCCCGATACATGATGATGGAAGAGCCCTTTGGGGCGAAGCCATATTTATGGGTGTCACAAGATATAGATGTAACCCCGGGAACACGGAAATCAAACAATGGGACGTCCTTCCTGTATCCAAGTTCTTGCAAAAATGGGACAATAAAGGACCCTAGGCACGCGTCAACGTGTAGAGGAACCTTCTTTTTGAGCGCGATTTCACTCAATCCTTCGATATCATCAATGACTCCATGAGGGTAATTCGGCGCAGAACCTACAATCAGCACCGTGTTTCTATTGACCAATCGACGAACGGCGTTGATGTTTACACGTCCCGTGTCTGCGTCAATTGGAGCGTGGACAAGCTTCATCTTGAAATAATACGCAGCTTTATCGAATCCTGCGTGAACTGTAATTGGGGCAACAATTTCCGGCTCAGTGACACCTCTTTCTTCATATGCCTTTTGACGAGCAGCCAAACACGTCAACAGAAGAGATTCGGTACCTCCGGAGGTCGAAGTTCCACAGCCAGTCTCCGGCGCGTTGAACAAGTTCAAAACCATAGAAACAACCTCAGACTCCATCTTCCTCACGCCGGGGAAAACGTCAGGATGCAATTGATTGGCCGTAGCATATTTTGCGTATGCATCGGCCTGGACAGCCAACAGGTCCTTATTGCCATGATACACAGCACCGGAAACGCGGCCATTCTCATAGTCACTATGCTTCATTCCCTGCAATGAGTCCAAAACCTCCCCAACCTTTTCAGGGGACCACCCCTCTGCAGGAAGCTCGGGGTAGCTCTCCAAGGACCGATCGATCATGTCATCCTCCACTTTTTGCAGAATCACGGCCACCTCAGCATCAACCTTCTTCTTAAAATACGGGATGGCCATCACAAACCGCATAACTCTGCGCGCAAGGCAGCTGGCAGCTTCCCGAATTGCTCTCACTGGACCCAATCCGAGAATTACCCGTTGAGCCCGATCAACATGCCGTAAGACGAACGCAGCAAACACAATGTCTCGAGAAATCTCAAAGACGCCAGCCGTTCGGTAATGCTCGATAAACACAGAGGCAAAGTGTCTAGCAGCACCCAGCACCTGGCCGTTGACTCCAGCTATTCCGCTGTTATCACTCATGTCCGTTTTACTATTCCTTTTACTGTGGAGAGGAAGTATCTAAGGGTAACGTCCCAGCAGTGATTTGCGCTTTTTATTTCGGTTGCCGGAACTCCGCGATCCGGATCTACGTAGCGTTTAATATTTGCGGAGTTTCACGCAACTCCGCATGGTGAGCTGTCTGTTGCCTTTTTATTTAAATACAGGGGACCAGAGCTGGCGTTAAACTCTGGAGTTTCTTGTGACGAGTTCCATCTTTTTTGAATGGATATATAGGTATGGTTATTACCGTATTTCCTCCTTATTTTGGGCAAACCACCGACACTTCTCGAATTGTCATGTACCGCGTCTTTAGCATATCAATAGAGAGTCACATATTCACAGCAGTTTTTACAAATTTCCAGTTCCATTTCCCTTATATACATATGCATATGCATATTTACGCGGATATGCAGTTGAGGTAGACTATGCATAGAGAGTGGTATGTGCATAGTTGGCTATGGTACATATATATGTGCACTCAACACAGAGGCTGCAAGTATTCGCACAATACACCGCCATAATTAATAAATGAAGTGAAATAATAAAAAAATTATACGTATTCACAGATGTACCTACTATCAGACAGAAACCTCTGCATACCTACATGCACCCATGGTTTCCCAATTCTTATTCGCTAGCCAGTGAGCCTGCAAAACTCCAAGATACACAATACTTTACCAGGTCCGTGTATAGCCTGTAGGTCGCCTTCTTTACTAAAAAAGACGAAAGAGAACTCGAGAATATTCGCAAACCATTACCTAAGAGAGCCCATTGCACAGCTACCATCATTCGCTTCATTACTATATATTGGAGGAATTTATCGATAAATATATCACGTGACCATCCTTGGCCGGAGCCACCACACGTGCCTACACATAACTGCGCAGCCCATGCCAGCTGTGTCCTACGGACGGCCTTCTTTTCTACAAAGAATCGAAAGTATTGAGAGAAAATGAGCGTTAGACTCGAAGATTTACCATTGTGTTTGGAGAAAAGAAGCCGCCGGAGGTTACGTGACGGCAGAGCTGCAGTGGTGTACATACTCCCAAAATTATTTCCATCGCTAACAGCACGGTCGCCGAATCAACGTACCAACCAGCAATGAGTGGAAGACAGCCCACATTGGAGAACGAGGAGGATGAGGAAATGAAGGATGTGGGGGAGGAGACGAAAGTCAGCATCGCCAACGTCCCAACCAGCTACGACCGTGCAAGCCACAGCGGACAGCAGGTCAAAGAAGTCGTTGAAGCACACGAGCTCAAAAGAGCTGGAAACGCCATTCCGGTCCCCACAGACGACAATGAGGTGCGAGCCAAGCTGAGGTTAATGGGGGAACCCATCACCTACTTCGGTGAGGATAAGGCCGACCGAAGAGGAAGATTGAGGAAATTGTTGGCGAAGATGCAGTTAAATGGTGAAGATGTGTCAAAAATTTTAGACAAGGGTGAAAAAATGGATGAGGATGAGGATGAAGAGGATGAAGAATACTATACCCCGGGGGGAGACGAATTGCTCGCTGCGAGGAAGTGGATAGCCGCATATTCAAGCGGTAAATCGGCCGACAGGCTCAATTATCTATCCAAACAGGCCCAGGTGCCGTTGTTGAAACATGTCAAATACCGCCGCGAAATAAACAATGAACTTAAAAAATTCTCCACTTTAGGGGCACAATCCGGATTCGAAAGACCTGTGTCCTCAGTGAAATTTTCCCCGGATTCGGCCCAGTGTGCCGTTGGAGACTGGTCCGGTGGGCTGAAATTAATGTCCACGCCAAACTTGGATACGTTGTGTACTTGGAGAGGAGGCCATGAAGCTAAAGTTGGGGGTATCTCTTGGTATCCGTTACGTGATGACAGTACAAATTTAGATTTAATCAGCGGTGGACAAGAAGGCAACGTTCAATTGTGGAGTTCAAAGCAGGAGACTCCTATTGCAACGTTGAGAGGTCATGAAGCCCGAGTGTGCAAAGTGGATTTCCACCCCTCAGGCAAATTTGCTGGGAGTGCTTCGTTTGATTATACCTGGAGGTTATGGGATGTGGAAAAATCCAAGGAGTTACAGCTTCAAGAGGGACATTCTAAGGAAGTGTTTGCATTTAGATTCCATCCTGACGGATCCCTGGCTGCTTCAGGAGGTTTGGATGCTATTGGTCGAATATGGGACTTGAGGACTGGCAAAACTGTCATGATCTTAGACGGTCATGTCCGAGAAATCTACTCGCTAGATTTCGCTCCAAATGGGTATCAAGTTGCCACTGCGGGTGCAGATAATAGCATAATGATCTGGGATATGAGACAGATGAAATCTACCTTCACGATACCAGCACACACCAAGATGGTCTCCGATGTGAAATTTTTCCAAGGTAATGGTGTTACGGAAGCTGGAAGCGGTAGCTTTCTAATCAGTAGTTCCTACGATCGTACAATTAAGTTATGGAGCAGTGACAATTGGGCACTACAAAAAACTATTCAAGAGACTGAAAAGATATTGTCGGTTGATGTGTCTAATGACATGAAATACATTGCATCCGCTCGTTGGGATAGGTATTTGGAACTTTTAACTCCACAGGACGAATAAAATAGAGACAGACGCCATCTCCTATTTATCAACATTAATAATCGGAGAATTCGTGCGCGACATTTTGGATGAGCTGTTGGCGCGGCTGGCCAGTCTGGATCGGCCAGACTGCTGCTTCTCAGAATTCATCATTCTTCTGAGATGCTCCTCTAGAAGCTCAATCTTGACTTTGTATTCGTTAATCTGGTCGTCCTTAAGTGATCGTTCCTCATCAAACGTAAGCGAGCGCAGACGAATGGCGTCACCATCTGCTCGTTTTTCTAATTCTAGATTTTCTTCTTTTAATAATTTAATCTGTGCATGTGCATCTGCTGCTGCAGATGACGCTTTCTGATATTCCTCTCTCATGTATTCGTTTTCTGTATTCCGGGCAGCGACTTTTTCATTCGCACGCTTCAACTCTTCTTCCATTTCTTGAACTTTGCTTTTGAGTTCGTCAAATTTGAAAACCTCTGGTGGTCCAGATTTGATAGTGTTATTGGCTTCTTCCAGTTGAGACGAAACCATCTCTGTTTTCTCCACAGCACGGTCTCTTTCTAGCGATAACCTTTCCGCCTTCCGTTCAGCAAATTGGACTCGGTTTTCTAGCTCTGCAATTAAACGAATTTTTGTCCCCATTTCTTCAGTGAGTTGTTCAAACGCCTCTTGACGATTGGAAGATGTCGATTTGTAACTTTCAAGCTCTAACTTCAATCCCTTGTTTTCTTCTATTAGTTTAGTTAGTTGTTTAACAAGGTTGTGCGTTAATTTGTCTTCTGGGATTATTAACGGGTCCTCTGTAGATATGTAATCAGTCTCACGTTTGATACGCTTCGACTTATAGTAACTAGACGGATTTCCTCCTCCTTCTGCTTCTCTCTCTTCTTCATGCTCATCTTCATCTTCGCTCTCTTCTTTCAGCAACGATTCTTCGACATCGGAGGCCGAAAACTGCTCAATCGCCGGGAGCTCCGGTAATGGCCATGGCAGCTTCGACGGGTTTTCAAACCATGCAGTTATTGGTTTCAAGCTTTGTTTGTAAATCGGTTTCAATTCTACAGGAATCGCACCAATCGAATGCCTTAGTATCACTAACGCGGCCACAACACGCTTCAAAAACTCGGTACCTGTGTAATCACCAAACTTCAAGGTAATGTGTTCAATACTGTTCACAGGTACCAATCGCAAAACAGGAACATGGTTGGGTGGGTTGGAAGCAGAGATCTTCTGGATATAGTTGATCGATGGCGAAAACGTCGTATCAAACGCAAGAATAAATGAAAACCTTTTATCATCGATATGCTCGGGCCCGATACCATTGGATGGTATCAGATGAATCGTGGAAAAGTCCTCTTCTTCACCAGTAGGCTCTTTCAAATAGGATCCGGAGTACCTACGATAATTGATAAATTTGCCAAGAATAAAAGCCTCAATTAGATCGAGACATTTGCCTGCACGCGCTACAAGTGCCACATTAATCTTCCAGTCTTTTATAATATCAATAATGTCCCCCAAGATGGAAAACTTTCCACTTTCCCGGGCTAATTGAGACGGTACTTCTTTTAACAGCAGATTGTGTGGTTCGTGTTGGTCAACAAGTAAGTAAGGATGCGAGGCGACCAATTCTGAGTTGGTAACCAATGTATCTAAGGACTCTGGCATCACGGATTCAGAAGTCTCAAAAAACTTCAAAATGTCCGAATAATGGAGCGAAACCACCTGGTTTGTAAGGAACTTCTGCGATTCCGCCATTGGTACGGGCAATGTATAATCCCCGCTGGTGTTTTTAGACTCCACTAATGACACCACTTCTGGTGGTAGTAATGAGGGTTCTGGGGTCCCATCTAGTATCTTCCCCAATTCCATTGTGAATTGATCTCTTTAGTTTTGTGTGTGTGGAGTTAGACACTAGTCGAAAGTAGTAAACCGTGCGTTTTATGTCCCAACTGAAATTGTACGCGTCGGCGAGTCGCTTCTTACCGTTTACAACATGACCGAGGAGAGTGGTAAAAATAGTAGTGGGCAGATCTCTGCTGGTATGTTTTATGTGGGTAAAAGATGTATGCTTATTGCATGTGTTAATACTTTGTCTTCTAGATGAGGTTGCTTTATATGACCGTCAAATCAGACTATGGGGTCTAGATGCCCAGAATCGGTAAGTTTTCGCAAGCTGCTTGTTTGTGAATCATCATTTGCTAATAGTCATATCATTTAGAATGAGGAAATCCAAAAGTCTTATTATCAACCTAGGGGGACTCTCAGCGGAGGTATTGAAAAACATGGTATTGGCAGGTGTTGGTTCAGTTACAATTTTTGATTCCAAGCGGGTAGAGCCAAAAGATCTCGGTGCTAATTTCTTCCTCCGAGAAGAGGATATTGGCCAATCTAGAGCAGAGGCCGCTCTGCCAAGGTTGCAGAAACTTAACCCTCGGGTGACTGTCGAGTTAGAAATCTCCAAGACAATTAAAGAGTTGGATGAATCCTGGTATTCCCAATTCAATATTGTTGTAGCCACAGGGTTAGGCTATTCCGATCTCTGCTATATTAACGAGATCACGCACAAGAACAAACAATCTCTCTATGCGGCCGAATTACATGGTTTATATGGATATGTGTTTGTGGACCTAGTCGAACATGAATTCAAAATCGAAAGATCCAAACCTAACATTCCTACCAAAATTGGACCGGAAACCAAGACTCGCTCAATTGTTTCATCTGTTAGTAAACGAGACGGTGAAAATCATATTGAAGTTTTAACAAAGCTGGAAAAGTACAAGCCTATTGAGCAAATGGTTCAAGATTCCACTGAAGGGAAATTTGGATCCCAATTTAAGGGACGGAAGCTACTCAAAATATCTCCGTTATTACCTACCCTTCTGGCGTATTGGTCTGAGGAAAATGGCTCTGATCTTGACCCAGCGACATTCAAGCCTCTAGTTATCAAGAAGACACAAGATCTTGGGCTGCCAGTTGGAATTATTAGTGACGATTTTTTGAGTTCCTTCGTAAGTGGGATTGGTGCGGAATTGTCACCAGTGGCCGCAGTCATTGGAGGTGTTCTGGCCCAGGATATTCTAAATGTTTTAGGTAAAAAGGAACAGCCTATTCAGAACTTGTTTCTGTTCGATGGTAATACAAATGAGGGCCCGATTTACGTCATGTGAGACTACATAATACTAATTTATTATATTTTTTTTTTCTTTTTTTTTTTTGTGTATGCGATGCATATGTGGGTTTAAACCATTCAAAGACAGCTTCAGCTTCAACTGAAACGAATTTCAAGGAGACTATATGCAGAAGTTTCTTTACGTTCATAAAATTTCCTTTTGACCTCTTTACTAATACGGAATATAATATATATGTCAGTGTAGGTTGTTCTTTTTTGTTTTCAAGAGGTTCCAGCGACAGCCAACTTTTGTAAATGGCTCATGAACGTTTGCAAACTAACATCATCAGTGAGAACAACAGCAGAACCAGACGAAGTTCCATAACCACCAGTTGTTTGGTGTGTGTTGGAAGGATTGAGCTTAGAGAGTAAGAATCTGGCTTGAGATCCACCAGCATCTGTGTCAATAAATCTTGGCAACGGGAATCTATCAACCAAGAGTTCAGTAGCCTCTTCTCTTGGAGCCTTTAACAACTCGGCGAAGTTGACATATTCGTCGAGATCCTGATAACCAGCCTTACGCCATTGTGCAATTGTTTCACCGTGGAAAATTAAAATGTGGAAGAACGTATCAAGGAGAAGGATATGGTCCGGCTTGATGGACACGGAATCCAGCAAGACTGGCTCGGGTTCTTGATCAAATGTGAAGGAAATAAGAGTTGGTTGGATCATAATTAAGGAATTAGTCAGATCTTCACGGTTCAAGCAGTGTCGGTAGAACGCAGTTTCATCCGGTGAGTTGTTGAAAACTTGCAAGAACTGTGACCTTCTCAAATGGAACATAAACTGTGGGTACAAAGAGAAGTTTTGTGATAGTCGGAAGGATAGGGGATCGTCCTTCCTGTAGTCGGCGAACTTTTGACACAACCTGATGAGCATTCTATCAGTCCATCTCAAAATGTCTGGACCATCCTCCACTTCTGCTTTATAAACGGCAATTCTGGCCATTAGGACAGCAGCTGCTTCTTGGTCAAAGGATGCTGCAATGCTTGGATCACCGCCGCCAACCAATGTTCTAATTAGTGTACTCACACGGAGCCTATACGTTCCACTGGAGTGTTGGTAATGGGTTAAATATTGAATGACCGCATGTTGCGGTTGTTGGCCAGCAGCAGCATTGTTGCCTTGAGTAGCAACTTCGAAAAATGTGGCGTAAGTGTGAGAGGGGGTAATGGAACACATTTTCCAAGAACATGTTTGGCCAATGCCAATTTCTGTGTCTGAAACCGCCGCTGATTTTTTGTTCAAAGATACCGCATGCCCAATCAGTCCAGATAATTTCAACTCCTTTGTAGTCAGCACATCCATAGAGGCGTTAAAACCCATTTGTAAATAGCCTTGGTCATCCTTGTTAAAAATACGTTGCAAACTTTGCTTGAAGATGGAGGTCGTAAAAGCGTCGGAAAGAATCATTACACCACCTGTAGAGTTGCATAGAGACTTCATTTCTTGCATACCAATTTGATCATAACAACCAGCAAAGATGTCAACCGCGTGAGAGTTTGTAGAAGCCCGCTTGGCTAGAGCTTCGTAGAACTTGACAGCCTTCTTGTAATGCTTGGCTGTGTCTCTTTCGATGTCATGGTGAGATCGAATAGGTTCTCTTAATTCCTGACCCACAACCATACCAGGACCTTCAGTCGGTGGACCACCAGCAAAGAACATGATTCGGGCGCCGGCATTAGGGAAGGATTGTTCCAAAAGACTAACTGCAATAGAAAGGGCCACACCAGAGCATCTGACCGGTCTTCTATCGGATGGGACTGGCCATGGATCTCGTTCGAGCTGTTCAATGATGTTAGTGAGTTGGAACTCACAGTTTTGAACTGGCAACAAGAACCTCGAGAAAGCTGGGGAGATTGGAGCACCTCTGTTGGCACCACCTTGAGGTCGTGGTGCCATTCCGAGCATTTCTTGAACTTGCTTTCCAGTGTAGTCCTTGTTTCCTCGGAATACGAACGACTTGTTACAAGATGGATAGCCCAGCTCGTGGACCTGGGTCATGGCACCGAAAGTGATCAACCCGACAAGAGCATTTGGAGGAAGCAAGGAAAGAGTGACAATGATATTATCCTTCAAGGCCTTCAAGTTTTCATCGTCAGGCTGACAGGTGTCAAGGACAAACAAAAAAATTGGAGGGGTTTGGACTGGTCTAGAAAGCACATATTCCGTAGTGGAGCTCGTCGGAAGCAACTCATGTGGCAGAGCATTCTGTGAAATGTCCTTATAATGAGGAGGAAGCGGATTTCTCGATAAACAGAATGGACAGATCCAGATTCGTGCCCGCAAGTCAAGTTGGCAGAACGGATTTAAAACTGCTCTACATGGAGCCCGACAAGTGACTGGTTCATATTGCAAGACAGCCAAATCGGTTTTTTCCTTCAATGGGGTGTATAAAGAGGAAATTGGCACAACAGTTCTGGACGCTTCAATTTTGGTAGATGGGAAACAATTCCAACTGAATCGGACACCATCCTGTTCTTCATATTCCTCGAAGTCCTAGAGAAATTGTTAGTACGGCGCTTCGATGAGCCAATTAAACACGTACCATTTTTGTTTAAATGTGGAACGAATCAATCAAATCTACGAAAGAATCCACGAATATACGGGGTTGACTGTGAAAAAGATGGTATTGTTATTGGGAGTAGGGGAAAACGGACACCTCAGCACCAACGCGTGAACAAGCGAACACAGTGCGAATCCAGGGGGCGTAACTTTTTTTTTAAAAAAAAATAATTTTTGACAGTGGATTGAATACGAATATTAAACCGATGGTTTTCTCTAAATTCCAGTAGTCAATTGAATGTTCAAACCGTTTTATTATATTATACGCATATCTGTAATTGAATTGACAAAAAAGTAAAAATAAAAATAAAAAATATAAAATAAAAAAAAGGGAGGAAGTGTATTTCATGGGAAGAAATACATGTATGCGGAATGTATAGCAAGGGTACGAAGTGCACAGAGTGATTCCAGACAGCTAAATCTCTCTTCCGTATACTACCTAATCCTGTCATTTTCCAGATCGCCTGCATATTTAATCTCAAGCCGCCTCGGAAGTTTCCATGGCAACTCCGACAGACACCGACCGTGTGTAGTACACTATAGCTGTTGGGACAAGAGAGTAGTGGATAGGTGTCGCACACTAACAGAGGTGATGGAACGACGTATAATAGAGATTCTCCTGGCCGGATTATTAGTTCGGGTCGTGTTGTTACAAGGGTTTCCTCAACTCGGCGTGATCCTCGATGGCCGTGTAGAGTGTTCGACCCCAATTAGTTCGTACAAGCGAATGAAGGAGGGTATATACCAATACACGCATGGCGCAGATCCGTACAATGGAGGAGTTTTTCACCAGTCACCGCTGCTACTGGCATTATTCACTACCATGAGGGATGTGTTCGGTAAGAATGAGATGGTGGTGAATTGGATGTATGCATTGGTTGACCTGGCGGTCGGGATTGCGTTGGTGAGAATTGCGACGGAACTGAAAAATAGAAATCAGGCAAGCTTCCAGCCATGGGTCGTGGGAGCTATTTATTTATTTAACCCATTCACTCTACTATCCACGTTATCCAAGTCTACGCTGCTTTTTAGTAATGCCACCATTGCGGTCTCTATTTTGGCTGCCTTCACTGGGAAGCCCGTGCAATCGACAGCTACTCTGGCGCTCTCAGCCGTGTTATCGGTTTATCCTGTCTATTTGGCGCCATCATTGGTCTTGTTTATTAATAGAACAAACCCTAAGTACAGCTATGGAGTTCTGGGTGGCCTTTTTGTCACCTTTGTTGGAGTGTTTCTTGGTTTGAGCGAGCTAGTGGTCGGGAACTGGAACTTTTTATCCTCAGTCTACGGCACCATCTTCTTTTTTAGTGACTTGACCCCAAATATCGGACTCTGGTGGTATTTCTTCACCGAGATGTTTGAATTCTTCCGATCCTTTTTCATGGGCGTGTTCCAGATCTACGTTATGGCGTTCAGTTTGCCGGTAACGATTAGATTCCGTGAGAACCCCATCTTCGCCCTATCTACCGTCACAGGTATTTGTACCGTGTTTAAGTCCTATCCGGAAACTGGTGATATTGGCTTTTATTTTTCGCTATTAGCTCTGTTCAAACCTGTGTTCCCATTGTTAAAGTACAGGCTCCCTGTTACTTTGGCGCTATTATATTCCTCAGTTCTTGCACCGACTTTCTACCATTTGTGGATCTATCTCGGCAGCGGAAACTCCAACTTTTTCTACGCCATCACCTTGGTCTATGCATTAGGGATGACAATTGTATTGTCAGATAGCATTTGGGCTGCCATTAGATACCAATACGATGGCGGCAAAAATCCCCATCTCAGCCAAATCTAATAATCTAATTGAATCTAGATCTTTCCTCGTAAATATTCTGTCCACGCACGCCTTGCGGGCGGCGTTCCTTTTTAGAAAAGGAGCCAATGTACCATTGTCTCGCTGAAGCCGCCGGAGCCACTCCCGAGAGTAAGTTAAAAGCCCTTCAAGGGCCGGTGACCGTCGGACACAAAAACTGAAATTTATCACAAACGCAATCATGACAGTGGATCTAGACCAATACTGCAAGCTGGGAAAGGACTCGTATATTGCCTTAGGACTAGAAGGCTCGGCCAATAAGCTAGCTGTTGGAGTGATCAAGCATTTCAAGGGAGAACTTGGTCCTGATAATAGGGCTCAGGTCTTAGCAAACGTCAGAGATACCTACATAACGCCGCCAGGTGAGGGATTCTTACCCAGAGACACAGCTCGACATCACAGAAACTGGGCTGTCAGAATAATACTACGGGCCCTGGAAGAGAGCTCTGTAAAAATTGCTGATATCGATTGCATCTGTTTCACTCAAGGTCCCGGCATGGGCGCTCCTTTGCAAAGCGTAGTGCTAGCCGCTAGAGCAATGTCAGTCATGTGGGGGAAGCCCTTAGTAGGCGTAAACCATTGTATTGGGCACATTGAAATGGGACGGGAAATCACAGGGGCGGAGAATCCTGTGGTGCTATATGTCTCTGGCGGCAACACTCAGATAATTGCATATTCCCATCAACGATATAGAATTTTTGGCGAAACCCTGGATATAGCAATTGGAAATTGTTTGGACAGGTTTGCCCGGACGTTGAAGATCCCAAATGATCCTTCCCCAGGTTACAATATTGAGCAATTGGCGAAAAAGGGCAAACACTTCGTTCCAATTCCGTATACTATCAAGGGAATGGATTTATCTATGTCTGGTATTTTAGCATATATTGATGGGATTGCAAAGGATTTATTTAACGGCAAAAACTCTAAGAATTTACTGACACCTAGTGGGGCAAAAATAACGCCAGAAGATTTGTGCTTTTCATTACAGGAAACACTCTTTGCTATGCTGGTCGAAATCACTGAACGGGCGATGGCTCATGTGAATTCTAATCAAGTTTTGATCGTTGGAGGTGTTGGCTGTAATGAAAGACTGCAAGAAATGATGGGATTAATGGCTCAAGACCGAGGGGGGAGCATCTTCGCTACCGACGAGCGTTTCTGTATTGACAATGGTATCATGATCGCTCATGCAGGGCTATTGGCTTATAGAACTGGATTCACCACTGACATTAAGGATTCGGTTTGTACACAGCGGTTCCGTACCGATGAGGTGTTGGTGCGGTGGAGGAAGTAAGTAGATATAATTAGATGCGGAATTACGACGCTATGTAACTGGAGCAGGAACGGTTTTGTGGGCACAACCGTTACTTAGTATTTTACGGCCGACTTTTTTGACATATCTTTTCGAGCTCTTTTGTGTCGCGTTGGATCGTTTTATGGTTCTCTAAGGAACTCTGTACATCAGATTTAATACCTTCCGTCATCTGCCGCACAGCTTCCAGCATTGCTCGAAACTGCTTAAGGGACTTCAATTCCTACAAACATGATTAGAAGTATTAGCGCAATATTGTTGAAGACAACCGTGTGGCTACTCGTACATTTTTTTCTGAACTCTCCTCCTCCATATTTTAAGTGTCTTGTGTTGTTGTCCCAAAGTCGAGAAAATTAAAAAATTTGGTGTAACTCCGACAAGAATGTCAGTAAGTACAAACAAGACTTCGTATTACGGGATAAACAATGAGCTAATTCATGCAAGTTTGCTCCAGTGAATCCAAAGCCCTTTTTGCAGGAGCTTACGGGGAATAATGTGATTGTTAGATTAAAGTGGGGAGCCACTGAGTATAAGGGCAAGCTTCTATCGGTAGATTCCTACATGAACCTCCAGCTGGATGACACGTCGGAATATATAGATGACGAGTTTAATGGAGAATTGGGAGAAGTTCTAATAAGGTGAGTTTATGGTCTGTTGGAGTCTATAACTATGTTGAGGCTAACAAGGCGTGTTTTAGGTGTAATAATGTTTTGTGGGTCACTGCTGATAAGAGTGCTGAGGAAGGTGCAGGGCATGACTCAGAGAATGCTATGGTTTCTTAATTATGTATAATATTTTATTTTTTATAATGCTAGAATGATATCAATTGTTTTTCCTCGTTTCGTGTTCTGGGGTTTTTGTTTGTAAAAGATCAAACAGCAGAAACAAGTATTCTACTGAATCATTAAAAGGCGCCACTAATTGGGAGCCGTTATTTATCAATAGCCCATCTTGTCGAGGGAAATAAATAAAGTAGGCGGTTGAATACCAACTTGAGCCTGAAAATAAGCGTAGAATAAAGTTTGTTATGAATAGGACAGGCTTTTTTTTTTTTTTTTTACCCGCAGCTGCCTAAGTAGAACGCCGTCCACACACAATTTTGGCTAAACTAATAGTTGCTTGGAGTGCCAGTCAGGAATGACATTAAAGGGCATCATTTTTCACCACTACAATGCTCCGAGAGAATCCCCTGGAACGTGGTCGCATAATAAACAACTACATGCGCCGGTGCTCTCAGTAGTAGACCAAATAGAGTCACCTTTTATGGATAGTATCAAGCCTGAGAAGGAAGAAAATACAACGAGTGGAGGATCAAATTACGCGTACATTGGACACCTAAGCACTAGATATCAACGTCTGGGAGACCCGTACACATCTCTCAAGCTAAATGATGAAATGGACAAGTTTTATAAAAGCGTGTGGAAATCGACAACACTTAAAACAAATACCGCCGAGTTCAAAAGAAGAC
>JAJLUR010000091.1:22192-49873 GCA_030674225.1 Blastobotrys terrestris | reverse complement strand
CGTATAATCGGTATTCAGAGCGGTTGTGTTAGGATTTTTCATCAAGTCTCACCTATTTGGGATTGAAAAAGATCAATACAATTGTTATCCCTATAAAACCGAACTAGCCCGTTGACCGCTATAAGGTCTTCACAGTAATTTATTTGCGCAAATAGGTATATATTTAGTAGAAACGTGTACGAATATGTAGTTAATAAATTAAATGAAGTGAAATAAAAAAAAAATCGATATCGGCCATCGATATATATCCGCGGCCGGATATCGATATCGATATATATCGATCCGCGATATATATATATATCCGGCCGCGGATAGTGGATTTTTTCAAAATTTCGATTTTCCCACCAAAAAATTGGCGCCGGAAAAAGGTTCCAACAGTACAGTACTAGTGGGATATCGATCGCGATATCGATATATCGATATCGATCGGATCGGATCGCGATCGATATCGGATCGATATCCGGAATTCGAAATTAAAAAATTAATACAAGTACTGGTCCCTGGCGGGTTCGAACCGCCGATCTTCGCGTATCAACTGAAAGCTGTTTGCAACCTCCGTGACTATTAGCACGACGCCTTAACCAACTGGGCCAAGGGACCAATTTTTGAAAAGCGGTTTTCCGAGACATACAGCCAATAGCAATAGGGTTAGGGTTTAGAAATAGGGTTAGGGTTTAAAGAAAAGGCCATAAAAATGAAAAATTACAATGAACTACAAATATTTTAGGAAAGTGTTAGTGGAAAATGTAAGTTTAAAAGCCGGAATGGGCCAGTGAATGATTTAGCATTGTGTATCTTTAATGGGATAATTTCTTTTTATAAAATAATTTCTTTTTGTAAGTAACTAAAAATCCTGAAACATGCATATTCAGCCGCGAACTGTTCTAGGTCTATCCCAATGCCAGTGTTCGCTGTGTAACGCAGCGATGAATGACGGAAAAGTAATGAGTGTTATTCTTGAATCCATTAAATAACTTCATCTGACGGATGGGCGTACCTATTGTCATATTAGGAAAAAAGGGGGGAATCCCTGTAACCGTCCGAAACAGCCAGCTGGACACACGAACGGAAGAGCGTGTGCATGTGGGAGGGGGGGCATATGTGTGCATGATGGCCCAAGCTTTCTATTCATCCGGTCATAGTGGAAAATGTTTATGATTATAACCCGGCCTAGCCTGTGATTACACTAGAAAGGTAGTCATTCGGTTACTTTTAAGGACTGGTGCTGGGTTGTAGTGGTTCTTACAATATTCCATCAAAGGTTTGTATTCCAGATTAACTGAAGATAATATCCTAAGCAGGATCACTGATATATCTAATATCCCCGGTATCGACGGGAATTTTTTTGTCGTGCATGGTGTAAGCTGTGGAAAAAAAATACTTGTTTTATTATTTCACTTCATCCACTAGTTGCCTCATATCAGTTACAATGCGATCCTTTTTTTATTGGATATATATATAGATCCAGGCCATAATAATATCCCCTGAGGCTCCTATCTCCAGCCCCACTCACTATCTTTCGCGGACCCCCCGATCTTTAGCGACGATCGATGTTACGTCGACTCACGACTAGCGGGGAAACCCGCACTCTGTGGGAGGGACGATAAAAGCCTAGTCGTACGCAGTACAATAGTTGGAAAGTATAAAATCAAGGAGAGAGGAGTCCCTAGATCAAATTATATTCTACAGAAATTACGCTGGTATTATTTTTGCGATTGACTAACTTTCACTCGCTTATTTTACTATGGCTGAATTAGAGAAGAGGGGGGTAGATATAGAGCAGGATGTTGAAAAGGTGGAAGCTGCCAAAGGACGTAAAAAGGCGGATAAACTCAACAGAGGAATGAGCCCTCGTCAGCTTCGAATGATTTCGCTGAGCGGCGTAATAGGAACTGGACTCTATCTTTCGACGGGCCAGTCATTGGCAAGCGGAGGTCCAGCTGCGTTGTTGATTGGGTTTTCGATTAACGGTATGCTAGTGTACCTAGTCATGCTGGCGTTAGCAGAGATGTCAGCATTCATGCCAGTTGCAGGGTCTGTCTGTACGTTCTCTGGCCGATTTATCGACCCAGCCTTGGGATTCGCCATTACGTGGAATTATTGGTTTAAAGTTGCCCTTGGTGTCGCTACTGAGATGGTCGCCCTTCAAATCGTATTTGAATATTGGACTCACTTTTATCCCTACGTAATTGCCGTTATTTTCTGGTTATTTTTCGGTGCCATGAATGCACTTAATGTCAAGGTCTTCAGCGAGACAGAGTATTGGATGTCAATTTTGAAAATCGTGACTGTTGTTGTGTTTATTATCCTCGGAATCCTAGTCAATTGCGGTGTAAATAAGCAACATGACTACCTAGGTTTCAAGTATTGGAGCATTGGAGACGCTCCATTTGTTAACGGCTTTAGAGGATTTGTTTCAGTCTTTTTAAGTTCTGCCTTTGCTTATTCCGGCACTGAATCGATTGCAGTAAGCGCAGGTGAAATTAGGAATCCGGCAAGAAACGTTCCTTCGGTTGCATACGCAGTGTTTATCAGGATTATTGTTTTCTATATTCTTACTGTCTTGTTAATTGGCATCAATATTCCGTATGATTATCCAAATTTGGCTAATGGTGATACGTCAGTGTCCCCATTTGTCATTGTTTTTGAGAAAGCAGGTTCCAAGGTAGCTGGATCGTTCATCAACGCAGTTATCGTGACTTCGATTGTCTCAGCTACCAATCACTCCATTTACATTGCTGTCAGATTGTTTTACACTCTTGGAATCGATGGATATGGACCCAAGTTCTTTGCGTCATTGTCTGGTCAAAAAGTGCCTTGGGTTGGATTAGTAGTTACTATGGTCGTCAGTGCCTTATGTTTCGGTGCTTCGTTCATTGGTTCAGGAGCACTATTTGAATGGCTACAAAATCTAGTCGGTGTATGCAATCAACTCTGTTGGATTGCCATTGGGGCCACTAGTCTCCGTTTCCGAAAGGCTATGGAAGCCCAGGGTCAAATGCATCAACTCCGCTTTAGGAATTGGACTTACCCATATGGTCCTTGGGTTGTGATTGTCATCGCATCACTTATTGTCCTTATTCAAGGATGGACTGCGTTCTCCCCTTGGAATGTGTCCCATTTCTTCTCGGTATACCTTGAATTGTTTTTAATGCCTGCAATGTATGTGTTTTGGAAGTTTTATAAGAATACCAAGCTCGCAAATACAAGCGAAATGGACTTGGAAACCGATAGATATGTTACTACGAATCAAGATATTGCAGAGATGGAGTATGAAGACAGCCTTAGTGGCTGGAAAAGCGTTAAGCATTCATTGAAAAGCCTATTTTCGTAATGATAATTGTGTATTCTTTGAATATATGGAATAACGGTATTCGACTCATAATTACTCAGAGAAGTGTACATACGTAACAAGAAAATAAAATGCAGCATAAAATATGTCAGCCGCTATTGGGACTTTTTTTTTTAACAACCATACCAGATGTCCGAGAGGTTGAATAAGGATCTAAAAGAATCATTGCAATTAGACACGGAGTCACTGGAACAAGTAGTCCGGCACGCTGAGTCCTTAAATGGGAAGGAATTGGAAAATTTCCTGTCCGATTTCTTGGGTAAGGGATCCGAGATCACAACCCGGTACCTGAAGAGCCGAGGAGAACTAGTTGAAGAAGTACCACGACTACAAGCTGAACCAGCTGTCCCAAAGACTACAGGATATTTGAAATATACTAAAGGTGTGTGGGATCCTCAGACTACCAAGAAGAAGTCTCCAAAGCCAAAAAACAATGCAAGTAGTAGCTCCTCGAAAAACAAAGTGAAAGTCGATTCCTTGAATGATATTGATGCTGCATTAAAACAACTGGAATTAAATACTACCACAACAAATAAACCGTGTAACTGTATGGGTAACAGGCATCCATTGTTGGAGGTAGCACCTAATTGCCTGAATTGTGGCAAAGTTATCTGTGTAAAGGAAGGATTAGGACCATGCTCATTCTGTAAACAGCCGTTGATCAGCAATGAACAGTTGCAGAATATCAATCAAATCCTCACGGCAGAAAAGGAAGCATTGGCGTCATCAATGGGTAAAAAGGCGCTGCAAAAGGCAGGGGTGGATATGGGCACTACAGTATCAACTCTAGGACTGAAGAACTATGGTTCCCGAGATGCTGTTAACCAAGCTGAGGATAGACTGAATCAATTGCTACAATTCCAGGAAACTTCCGCCCAACGGACCAAGATCATCGATCAAGTTAGTGATTTTGAAACCCCGGAGGTTGGTCTCAATCAGTGGGCCTCCCCATTGGAACAGGCACAGCAATTAAAGAAGCAACAGAAACAACTCAGGAAATTAGAACAGCAGCGCTTAGCTCATTCAGGACGAGGCAAAAAGGTTATCAGTATTGATCTGAAAGGTAATAAAGTGTACGCTGAAGAACAGGATGCATTTAGTGACGAGGATGACGATAATGATGGGGACTTGGCCGACTTAACTATGCAGGAGAAAAGCAAGCAGAAGTCCAAAGTTGGTAAATGGGCTCCTTCGGAATATGGAAAGGACTTTATCAAACCTATTTACAACAAACAACCTACAGCGACGAAAACGCCTAACAAGTATTCAAGTTTACCTGGTGATGTGGTAGATAACGATGATGATGAGACTCGGGCGCTTGAACTATAATTGCGTGTGTGCGTGTTTATTTGAGGCCAAAACTTATTTTCTTTCTATAGAAAACCTTACAACATACTTGCGTTTCAACAATGAAGACGACGGGGTGCTTATTGTTATTAGTGTTCACGGCGAACTCATTAGCGAATTTCTTAGTTCAGCTATCTGAAAACACCAGTTTGACTCAATTTCTGAAGGAGCATCCAAAAATTATGAAGAAGGTCTCACAGACATTTTCATTTGGTAACTTTAATGCGTTCTCTGGTACATTCGATAGCGACTTGTTGAAGGAGCTATACCATAGTCTACAAGTGGGGAATTTATTTATTTATTTATTTCTTGTCTCTTTGGTCTATACCAGAAATTAATCAAAATATAGGTTTCTGCGATTACTCCGGATGTTAAGGTTTATGTGGATGCGATCCAGGAAAATGCACCGCGACACTTAGCCAGAATATCGCGACGAGACAAACTTTTGCCAGGTAACTGTATGAAGTGATAATGCTAATAGTTCTCCGTTTCTAATGCTAGCATTGTGTAGTACCGGAGAGTCACAACTATTACTATAACACAGAGGGTCAAGAGAATGTGGACATTTATGTGATCGACACCGGAATCAATGCGGATCATCCAGAATTTGAAGGGCGAGTGAAGAAGGGAACAGACTTAACGGGGGAGGGCCCTGGAGACCTCAATGGGCATGGAACACATGTGGCCGGGATTATTGGCTCCAAAACTTATGGGGCCGCAAAAGGAGCCAATATTGTTGAAGTCAAGGTTTTGACTGGAATGGGAACTGGGAATCTATCTGCAGTTATTGCTGGAATAGACTTTGCAGTCAATCAACGCAAAAATACTGGTCGCAAATCGGTTGCAAATCTCTCATTGGGTGCCGGGTTCAATAGTGTCTTAAACAATGCCGTGAACGCGGCAGTCGATTCTGGGCTGCCCATGATCGTTGCAGCGGGGAACACCAATACTGCTGCATGTGCTACGTCACCGGCAAGTGCAGGTAATGCAATCACAGTGGGAGCGATTGACGATCGCTACGATTCAATTGCAAGTTTTAGCAACTGGGGAAGCTGTGTGCAAGTATTTGCTAGTGGTGTATTTGTGACCAGCCTGTCTCACAACAGCGATGGAACACTGGCGTTGAGTGGTACATCAATGGCTTCACCGACGGTAGCAGGCATCATGGCCATGTTTCTTGGGATGGGCGACAATAATGAGCAGGCGATTGCGAAAATTACCTCGTTCGCGACTAAAGATGCCATTGATAGGCGATCCATACTCTTCCGCCCTCGTACACCAAATTTGATTTTGTTTAACGGGGTAGAAGGGGACGCTAATAATTCCGAAAATGCACAACTTTTTACATCTAAAAACAGCCGTCAACGGGGTCTCTCGCTTTTTTCAAAGTCCAAAATGCTACAGCAACACAGATTATATTATTAATACCTGAACCGTAGCTAATTATATGAGCATTATTATACAGACCAGCCAGCTATTTCCCAAATTAGTATTGCGGCGTAGCTATATTATATGCTGCATAGTAGTAAGCCGATATCCAATATCGATATAGAATCAGTCTCACCGGATCACTAGCCGTTCGGAAGTTGTTTCGTTGCTATGACGATTTTCTGTGAGATCCGTGGAAACTCCGTTCCCGGGTGGCTCCGGTGGGGCTTGTCGGAGGACGGGAAGGAATTCGAGTGGTGGATCGGAAGAGCCGGTGCGGCTCAAACGAAAAACCAACGATTACAAAAGACGCACAAAATCCTGCTAAGAGCGGTTTTTTTTTTTTTTTACACATTGTTCTCTTATCATTAGTCTGACTTTTAGGTTCAAAAGAAAGAAAGAAAAGGACACAACATCTTAATTTTCAAGAAGAAGGACGGTCACAAAATAATATAGCACAATGAAAATCCCTACACAAGAAGAATTGCATGATTACGTCCGTGCTATCTCTATTGGTGGTCTCAAAGGCGCATGTGTTGGTCTATTCGCCTCGTCTGGTGTTGCTTATTTTGCAGTCAGACGTTACCCAGGCTTGAAAAACAGAGGTTCTTTTTTCACCGCTTTCTCTTTTCTGGCTCCAACTTTGCTAGCTGGTGTCACTAGTATGGAATGGGCTTCCAGAAAGTTTGAAGCCCAACAGTATCACATTTTCGAAGAAAGCCCAGACCAGGTTGCTCTTCAAAACAGACTCAACAAGCTGTCCTTATACGATAGAGCCCTCCATTATGGTGCTGAAAACAAGTATAAGATTATCATGGGGGCTTGGGCAGCCACTTTGGGTGGTTCTTTCTGGTGGGTTAATAGAGACAGATACATGACAAAAGCGCAAAAAATTGTTCAGGCTAGAATGTATGCCCAAGGATTGACCGTTGTATTGTTGCTGGCCTCAATGGCTGTCACCTATTCTTATGGTTCGGATCCAGCACATGTTGAAGAGAAGGAGGACGATTCTTGGAAGAAGATTGTCCATGAGGAGGAAGTTAGGATGCAACGTGAACAGGAATTGAACAACAAGAAGAAGGTGCAACAAGGAACACCTGCTGCAAACTAGATGATATTTATTTATAATAATACTGTAGATATAAACAAGTGTATTACTTTATTCGACCCAAATTCTGTGGCATTTATAGTCTAAAGAAACGGTCTAATTTTGTATCTAATCCTCTAGGCTGCACCGGCTGTTAGCAGCAGCAGCAATCAATATAATGGCAACCCAGCCATACATACCATGTAAAACAGTCTCGGAAATCGAATGCAGGCCCAGCAGGCGGCCCCACCGAAAACTCCGATCGTGAAAAAAAAAAAAAAAAATTATCCGAACGTTAACAACTTCAGTGCAAAAGTCACGTGCAGATATATGACGGTGGGGCATTCGGATGAGATTTCCTAATTTGGAAGCGGAGGAGGGGGTGCGGTAAAATGTAAGTTTATAAAAGGACTAACCTTCTCTAATGAGATATACTAGCTATATACACACACTCACGCAACTCAATACTAAATGATCGCGCAAATAATAATCAACGCATTAACCTGTGGGGTGGCCCTAGGGAGCGGGAGTTTTATGGACATGAACTTTGGGCCGCTGAAGTTTGGCAGCAACGAAGAAAAGATGAAAGTATACCAACAACCACATGGTGAAGACGAATTGAGCTTTTTCGATGAAAATGGTGGATTCGTCAAATTCCCTCCGAAAGACTTTGTGGACGATCTGGGTGAGGGGCCACTTTTTGCTGGAATTGTGTCGTTTGCACATCTCCCAGTGGTCGATTGCGTCGGTTACAAGGGAAAGACGGCTGCACAGCAGCAAGAATTCGACATTGCAATCGTCGGTGCTCCATTTGACACTGCTGTGTCTTATCGGAATGGTGCCAGATTCGGACCTGCCGGTATCAGAGATGGCTCCAGAAGGATGATGCCCGGGAGTTATACCGCCTTAAACCCAGAATTTGACCCATTGACTGAGAGGAAGATTGTCGATTGCGGTGATATTGCCATGACCCCGTTTGATAACAGAGTCGCGCTTGACCAGCTCTATCGTGGTCACCGAGCTATTTTGAATCACACTACTCATTCCAAAAACTACAAGGAGCCCCGAATTGTCACCTTGGGTGGCGATCACACAACTACTTTTTCGGCATTGAGAGCTCTCAGTGAAGTCCACGGTCCTATCAGCGTCCTCCACTTTGATTCCCATATTGACACTTGGCATCCAAAGGCCCTAAGTGGCAACGTTTCTAGCTACGCTCAATTGAATCACGGTACCTTTCTCCATTATGCCGCGGACCAAGGCTATCTTCTAAAGAATAATCTCCATGTGGGTATGAGAGCCCCATACATCAGAAAACGCAAGGACCAAGAACATGATGTGCATTTTTGCGGGTTCGAAACAATCCATGCTCGTGAGATTGACCAGATTGGCATTTCTGGAGTCTCCCAGAAGATCAAGGAAAGGATCGGTTCCAGTAAGGTCTATGTTTCTGTCGACATTGACGTTCTTGATCCCGCCTATGCCCCTGGCACCGGGACTGCGGAAGCTGGTGGATACTCCACCAGGGAGTTCTTGACTTTGCTAGACTCCCTGGAGGGACTCAATATTGTCGGAGCTGATGTCGTTGAAGTCTCTCCTCCATATGATACCAATGCTGGCATCACAGCCCTTGCAGCCAGTGAAATTGTCAATTCCCTTTTTTTCCTCATAGAATCACATCACTAAGTATACGAAATATTACTTAATCTATCGCTAAGTTTCTGATGCCACAGCTTGCCGAACATCTTTGATTTGTCCATCAGCAAGGCTTCGCTCGTCTCGTATATATCACCATCTTTTAATTCCTACCGAAAGAGTGTTGTTAGGAGCAAAGCTAATAGATATATCTACAAAAAAATTGCTAGCAGTCTTACCCAGCCAGCCTTGCTGAACTTGATCTCCAGTTTCTGTCCTTCCAAAGTCATTATTTCCAGTTCGTTCTTGCTCGCCACTTTCACATCCTCGACCATGTCCCTGTATTCGCGAATGAGGCTGTCAAACTCATCATTTACAAGATTCATGTTGAACGGCTAAAAACACCCAACCCTTTATGGTATGTCCTCTTCTCGAGATGGAGACTATTATTTGGGTATGCGGTTCGAATAACTTTTCTTCTTCCACTAAAGATCAAATATGTGGTATTACGGCTGAACGCCTCACCACGCGCGACACGAGTGGCAGTGCTTCTACAAAAGTGGCAATGTAAAAGGGTTAGGGTAATCCACCTTTTTGACCAATAGGAAGATGCCGTTGGGAGGAAGAGTGAAATTTTTTTTTTTTTTTGTTGTTGCGTATCCTACACACTCATCCATACACAACAGAGCTAGTCAAAAACATGTTCGTCCGTACGAGCTTGAGAACTGTGGCTAGGGCATTCGCCCCTGTTTCGTCGGTTGGCAAATCGCTTGTCATGAACAAAAGATTTGCTTCTTTCGACAGAACAAAGCCACACATGAACATTGGTACTATTGGCCACGTCGATCACGGTAAGACTACCCTTACTGCAGCTATCACTAAGGTGCTTGCCAACAAGGGTGGAGCACAGTTCCTCGACTACTCGGCTATAGACAAGGCCCCAGAAGAAAAGAAGAGAGGTATCACCATCACGTCTGCGCACGTTGAATACGAAACTGATAAGAGACATTATGCCCACGTTGATTGTCCGGGTCACGCTGATTACATCAAGAACATGATTTCTGGTGCTGCCCGTATGGACGGTGCGATCATCGTTGTGGCTGCTTCGGATGGTCAAATGCCTCAAACTAGAGAGCATTTGCTGTTGGCCCGTCAAGTTGGTATCCAAAACGTTGTTGTTTTTGTCAACAAGTGCGATACCATTGATGACCCAGAAATGTTAGAATTGGTTGAAATGGAAATGAGAGAACTTTTGGATACCTATGACTTTGACGGTGAAAACACGCCGGTTATCAAGGGATCTGCGCTGTGTGCGCTCGAAGACAAGCGTCCGGAACTCGGTGTCGAGGCCATTCAGCAGCTTTTGGATGCCATTGACGAGCACATTCCAACCCCACAACGTGACATGGAACAAGACTTTATGATCCCAATTGAAGGTGTCTTCTCCATTGCTGGTAGAGGTACTGTTGCCACTGGTCGTGTTCTCCGAGGAACTCTGAAGAAGGGTGAAGAAGTCGAGGTTGTTGGCTTCAACGAGAAGCCAATCAAGACTGTTGTGACTGGTATTGAAATGTTCAAGAAGGATCTTGACCAGGCCCAAGCTGGCGACAACGCTGGGCTGTTGCTTCGTGGTGTCAAGAGAGAGGATCTTAAGCGTGGGATGGTCATTGCCAAGCCGGGCACCGTCAAGGCCCACACCAAGTTCCTTGCTTCGCTGTATGTTTTGACCGAAGAGGAGGGCGGCCGCCGTACTCCGTTCGGTACCAACTACCGACCACAATTGTTTGTGTCTTCATCTGATGTGACTGCCGTGTTGACCTTCCCAGAAGGCGAAGAAGAGCACAAGCAGATTTTCCCTGGTGACAACACTGAGATGGTTTGCGAGCTTGTGCACCCAACTGCGTGCGAGGTTGGTCAAAGATTCAATCTCCGGGAAGGTGGTAGAACCGTTGCCACTGGTATGATTACCCGTGTGATGGCTTAAAAAGAAAACATAATAACTCTGTAAATTGTATATATATTCAATGCACTCTGTGTATCTTTATTATGTGTTTATATTGGCTGCGATCGGTGTGATGATGCGGGCATAGATAACAAACCGGGAAACTAGCTAGCCAGCTAATGAGAAAAAAATATGCATATGCATATGCATATTGCCGCACGTGCGACCGTATTTGGTGATCGGCAGGGCATATTATATAGCTAAAATAATATAACAGAGTTGACTTGGGAAAAAAAAAAAAAACAAAAACAAAAAAGATCGACTCTGTTTTTGTTTAGAGTTAACTAGATCACTTACGGTAGTTGGCTTTTTGTTTCGTTTTGGTCTTAACACAGTTATAGTTATAGTTCAAATTCCGCAATTTTAAGGTTGAAGTGCGTGGAAGAAGAATGAGTAGAGGGAGAGAGAGAGAGACGCTATCAATTTCCGACGAAATCAGTAATAGCGCATTGAACACTGCGAAGTAGAAGCACAGGAAAATTAACATCGTAGTTTGGCTTATACACAAATATATGTATATATTATTAAAAGGTCGTAAAATACTAGTAGATAGTAATAGGAGAGATTTCAAAAAACATCTACATATTCATCCGTCAGACATATTCTATGCAGTTTTCTAGTTTTCTTCATGAGCTTCTGTTGCAGCGACTCGAGTTCATGGTTAAGGACCTGCAACCTCATCTGCAATCCGGGCACTACAAACACAAACAGACGGGGTTAGTTTTTGAACGATTCAAGTACACGTCTCAAAACTCACATTCTAGTCTCTCCACCGATGCAATATGCCTTCGTTTGTACGATATCTGGTCCTGTAGGAAAAATATGCCATTCTGCAACTCGAACCGGATGTCCGACCTCATAATATGCCTTACTTTGATTTATTCGAGGACGATTTGCACAATATATACTTAAGCTCCTTGTTGTCAGCCAATCTAAGACTTATATCCCAACCTTGTGGTAAAACTTGTCTGATCACAGAATGGTGTGCAGCACGTATATATATATATACGCAATGGTGTGGGAAAATAAGAGCAAAAAAAAAAAGTTTAACAGCTAATAATTATATTTTTTTTTTCTCCCTCTCTCCACACGGCGTACTTTTACGACCTTTATATACTTCCCTGGCCACTCGATCTTCCGACACCTCTATTCCCCTTTATCCTTGAAAATTATACAACAAAAAAAAAAAAAGAAATGTTTCTTCTCTTTTTCTTTTTCTCTTTTATCTGTCAGTCAATCGGTCCCGATACCAAAATCTCTTTGTTGCCATGACAACATAATCTGCAGTGCTGGCCCTTGTTCTGCTTGTCTGAGTGCGGGAACGGCTGGACTGGCGTCCGCTCTTTTTGGGGCGGTTGATGTGCAGAAGGTGGGCGTTTAGGGCAGTTTGCTGGTGGATCCCGCTACGGCCAACCCACGCCATCTCCATTTTTTCACCCTCGAACAATGAACTGGGTTTGTCTCACCGGTGGAATGGGGAAGCAATGTCTTGTTGAAGGAATAAGACCTGATCCGGTTTTCCCGGGTGAGAGCTGGGGTTTTGATGAAAAAGAAAAGGTGACGTCTGGCGGTTTATATGTGCACTATGTAATATGGAGGGATGGTGCATATATAGTTACTGTTCCAGGGTCCCAGCAGAGCAGCTACCTTTTTAAGTGCATACATATGCATACTTCTTTTTTGCAGAATTCAAAAAAAAAAAAATAAAAACAAAAAACGAAGCCGTTGAAGACACCTTTTCTATACACATAGAACTATGCAGAACCCAAAACCCACTCTGGCGTAGTCTGGTGGGTGTACCTATGCATATCGGGCCTTTGTAAGAGCATGCGACCATGGCCAGGTCTACACCGGATCGGGACACCGACCGGTATCCTATTATTATTAATTTTTTTTTTTTAGAGTCATCAGAATTTGTAGTAGTATAGGCAGCTGCAGTGCAGAATTTAGACCGATATCCATTAATTGAGAGCTGTGCATCGAGGATATATCATTAGCTGGTGTTAGCAACTCAACGGAAGATTGAAATCTTTATTTTATCTTATATTACCTTCAATTTCTACACACAGAAAACAAAAATGGGCAGAACAGATCCACATTATTTCGGCGCAGGCCCAGCATTGCTTCCAACCGAAGTGATGGAAAAGGCGGCCAGAGACCTCTTAGAATACAAGGACAACGGGATTGGCGTTGCGGAAATTTCACATCGTTCCAAGGACGCAATTGACATCATCGACCAGACCAAGAGCAAGATCAGAAAGCTCTACCAGGTTCCAGACACCCATGAAATCTTCTTCGCCCAAGGTGGTGGAACCGCAGGCTTCGCAGCTGTCGCCTACAACATGATGGCCGCCTACGCCGCCCGCACAGGCAAAAAGGGCACCGCGGACTACTTTGTCACGGGGTCGTGGAGCAAAAAGGCCGTCGAGGAGGCTAGTCGTCTAGGGTTTGAAACCAACGTTGTATGCACCGGCAAGGGCAAAGTTCCTCAAAAGAGCGAATGGACGTTTTCTGCCAATCCAGCCTACGTCTACTATTGCGACAACGAGACGGTCCACGGCGTCGAGTTTGCTGAGCCTCCACAAATCCCGGACGGTGCCGAATTGGTCGCAGACATGTCCTCCAACTTCCTCTCACGTCCAGTCGACATCTCAAAGTTTGGATTGGTCTTTGGCGGTGCCCAGAAGAACATTGGCATTGCCGGTGTCTCTCTCTATATCATCAAGAAGTCGCTATTGACCCATGCTGACGACGAAACGTTGAAGAAGTTGCAGGTGCCCCTGACCCCGATCTTCCTCCATTTCCCATCTATCGTGTCCAACAACTCTGCATATAACACAATCTCCATCTTCGCCGTTCAAGTCGTCAACCTGGTCATGGACTCATTGATCCAAAAGGGCGGACTTGACGCCCAGGGCAAGGAGGCCCAGAGAAAGGCTGACAAGGTCTATGCGGTTTTGGACAAGTATCCGCAGACTTACGACTCACTCGTTGACAAGTCCTCGCGGAGCCGAATGAACATTGTGTTCAAGACGCCTGATGACGCACAGTTCCTCTCTGGTGCCGAGGCCAAGGGTCTCAGCGGTTTGAAGGGTCACCGTTCGGTCGGTGGTATTAGAGTGTCCAACTACAACGCAGTGACTGAAACGTCAATCGACTTGTTGGTCGAGTACATGACTGAATTTGCTAGTAACAAGTAGGCTTTGCGTTTGGTTTTTTTTTTTTTTTTTTTTAATAGATTCCCTGTTTCTTCTTTTTTTTTTTTGTCCTCTCAAGCTTGATGATGCCCCAGAACATAAACAAGATATGCCTCGTCATCCTCCACCTGACTGGCCGATTGGAAACGAGGGTTATTACTATGATCCTCGGTGAGCTTGCAATAGACGACCAAAAATTCATCATTGGATATACCAATTGAGACCGTCTTGGCTACAGTATGCATTTGAAGAAGACTAAACCACTCCTTAGTAGACACTGTAACAGAATACATTGTATCATCGTCATCTGCATTCAGCTGGCTCCCGGAACTGCCTTCTTCGTCGACCAACTGCAGCACGGTTACATTCTGCCACGTAGACTCAACCACTACACTCTCAATTGCGTCGGAAGTGACAATCTGGAACTTGCCGCTCTTGCTGGCCCTGACAGTGACCGTTGATCCCAGGTTTCTGTATCGATCTGACACCCTCACGAGAGAAGATATTGGCTCCGGCGCACGCACAAACACATCCATCCGGGTATCTGGAAGATACGGCGGGTTATTGCGATCGCGCTGTAAGGATACAGGAACCCGATGGGACACCGTGGTTGCATCTGTGCCTGTGGTATAGACATCAAAGTTCAATGCCAAATAGGCCATCTGGTTGTGCTTTCGCAACCTTAACGTTAAATCATTCTCCAGCAGCGAACTGCCGGTTTTGGCCAATGAACGATACAGGTTTTCTGCGCTCACATCCATCATCAACGTGTCATTATATTTACTGGATATCTCGTACTCGTCGTCGAAAAGCCGTTCCCGTGTCAGACCCGTCGAGGAGAGATGGATATTACCAGAGTCCATCACCGACGTGATCTCAAGCCCTTCGGGGGAGAACCGCAGCTGACAGATCTTGTTCAGACTGGAAAATGAGCCACACACATCTCTGAGCAATTCCGGTCGACTCACCCCCGCTCGAAGTCTCATATGGAGTTTGTTTAAATGAGAACTGAAATTGATGTTGACAATCGCGTTCACCACCACCACCACCACCACTCGTTTTATAATTTAGTGGGGCAGAATGAGTACCTAACGGTATTGTAGTAGGCAACCACGCCGCCACAAGCTACGGATACCATTGCAATTTGGAAAAAAAAGAATTCTAATATATATATATATATACATATATCGATTAAGTGAGATTTGTGTCCTCGGGACTGTAATGGTCCAAAACCACACGATAGGTAAAAGACGGAGAGTACCCACCAATGTTAGTAGCGTAGATACCAATGAACTCCGGGGCCACGTAGTCGTACGTCGGGTTCATGACCTCGACCCGATTCATGAGATCGGAGTCGTTGAATGCAATCACCTTGGAGGAGTCTCCAACTTCAATCAAGCTTTCAATGTCGAACGGATAAAGCGGAGATAACTTATAGAGACCTGTAACTGCGAGGACGGGGGTTCTATATTCGCGAGCAGACTCACAGACCAAGGAAACCCCGGCGGACGAAATACAGCCACCGTTTGCCAGCACCGTCCTCGTTCCAATGATAACCTTGCCCACACGGCTCATCACAGCCAACACCAACGTATCGGGGATGACCACAGTTTCGATCCCATGCTTGGAGAGCTCTTTGGCCAGCCGATGTGACTGTTCGACCCCGTTGGGGAACGAGTCGGTGATCAAGACGGAGAACTTCCGCTTATGGGAAGCTCGAATTAAAAAGTCCTTGACCGTCTTGGACTCTGGGGTTGGGGTCAATAAGACCTCATTTTCGTGAATCATGTCCAAACTCATGGCACCAATATCATCGTTATTATCAATTTCATCGATCAATTCCTGGATCCCTTCGATAATGTCGGCCTTGATGTCTCGGTTCTTGGATTTTTGGTGGTCTTTTTCGCCGCCGCTGCTAGGTGTTTGACTGGATAGCAGGTTGAACATGGATCCCATCACTTCGCTGTCCACAAGACCAGACTCCCTGGTCTTATCCTGGTTGTCAATCTCCCGGATGATCGCCAACACTCGTCTGACGATGTTTCCACATGCAAACTCCCGTGGCTGGGCTTGTATTAAATTAGCCCCCAGAGCACGTACTTCGGCTATCAGCTCTGAGGGGTGGCCCCAACGTGTGGCAGACACGAACCGGAGCAAGAGGTTTGCAGTTGCCAGCGCCACGTCGTGTGAGCCCACTATCCTCCGTCGTTTGAGGTCGGTTATAAATGCGCTAATTAGTCCCTGGATTGGTGAGACCCCCATCTTTGTGCTAGCTAGTAATATTACAATTAGATTTGCCTGTCTGCGACTTCCCTTTTTTTTTTTTTTTTGATGTTCTATCTAGTGGAAAATTTCGAGACTGCTGCGTGTAGTGGGTGACCACTCGCGAACCACGCAGATACCTTCGAGTCTGGAGATCAGGGCCCACATATTGCCCTGCTAGAAAAGAAGGCCGCCCGCAGGGCATACACGGCCCATGAAGCCTCCGGCGGCTTCTTTTTTCTCCGAAAAGAAGCAAAAAAGGTAGCTCTGCGAGGCTTACCAGTGCAGGGCAATACACGGACCCTGTGTAGCCTCCGGCGGCTTCTTTTTTCTCCGAAAAGAAGCAAAAAAGGTGCTCTGCGAGGCTCCACCAGTGCTTTTGCTTCTTTTCTAGAAAAGAAGGCCGCCCGCAGGGCATACACGGCCCATATAGCCTCCGGCGGCTTCTTTTTTCTCCGAAAAGAAGCAAAAAAGGTAGCTCTGCGAGGCACCACCAGTGCTTTTGCTTCTTTTCTAGAAAAGAAGGCCGCCCGCAGGGCATACACGGCCCATATAGCCTCCGGCGGCTTCTTTTTTCTCCGAAAAGAAGCAAAAAAGGTAGCTCTGCGAGGCACCACCAGTGCTTTTGCTTCTTTTCTAGAAAAGAAGGCCGCCCGCAGGGCAATGTGCCTTTTTCTTTTCGGAGAAACGAAAGGAGGCCACCGAAAGCACATTGTTCTCGGCGGGGGTGGGGGTCGTAGAAGGATCGCCAGTCAATGGACCGTCGGAAGTAACATTCCTGTTTTGGATTTGGGGCATCCGCGTGGCAAAGAGTGTGGCTGATACAGTGGCGCAAAAGATTTCAGTCAACTTTTCGACATGAAAAATATGTAATATATATAATAATAATGAAGAAGGGAACGGGTGTTATTGGCGCTATCAACCTCAGGTTTTCTACCTTTGAGGGGTAATAAAAATGTAAAAAAAAAATGTTGCGTCAGAAAAAAAAAAGTGTTAGACTTGCGTAAAACTTGCATACAGGGGATCTGCGCCGAGCTGGCTAGCTATGTTTTAGTGGAGATGATAGGCCGCATAAATGAGGCATTCGACGAGTGATATATAATGTGCCGGAGCTAGACCGTGAAACAAACCAATGAGTCTCCGAGACATGGAAGAAGCCATACATGTGCGCGAATATTGCTTTTATCAGCTCATCCAGCTCAGTCTGCGGCGTGATGAGGTGTGTGTGGCGTTGGCCGAGCTGGATTACATCGCACTATACGACGCCACCGTGAAGGCGGAGATAGCTGCGTTGGAGGCCCAGCTGCGTCGCCTCATCAGATTGCGCAGAGCGACTCACAAGATGCTGGATGACGCGGTTAAGACAATTCAGCCGCCTCCGCTGGAAAGCTTATGTTAGTCATGCGGCTGTCGCATGCGGGCCGGATTTGAGGGTTACTCAGGGGTAGTCAGCGGGAGATATGACGAGTGGCAGCATCTATATAGAGGGCGTGATATGCTTTTTTTAATATATTATTTTGTGTGTTTCCAGACAAACAAACAGTGACTGCATAAGCAAGGGGTATAAAAAGCCCGAGGAATGGTGCCAGTGGAAGACCATGTTTTTTCCAAGGATGCATAAAGCCAGCAAGGAGGACTTGCAGCGGAAGATGGAGTTCCTGCAACGGGAGGTCCATCGAATGGGACAGGCCAAGCTTGAGATGCATCGGCTACTGGCTCAGGCCAGAACGAAGGGCGACCTTCAGAGGGAGGCCACTGTTTCCTACAGGCTCTCTGTTCTTGACTTGAACATCGACCGACGAACGCAAGAAATCAATGAGCTGGAGGCACACATCAAGCGCATCAAGTAAGACGTGGAATGCGGCACGTGTAACAGAAGTAATAAGAAAAACAAACAAACAAAATAGATGATCTTTTCCTTTTTTTTTTATTCTTCAACTGCCCCTCTTTTTTTTTTTTTCTTATAAATACAACCCTTCCCCCCCATTCCTTTTTTTTTTTTTTTTTTCCACCATCCAACAATGAGTGCCTCAAAAAAGGAGCTCGTGAAAAAGCTGACAAACGACCTTGCCTTTTATGAAAGTGAGGTTGAAATTAGACGCCAGCTCATCAACTCGACTGCTGCTAAAGGCGGCTTTGAGTTCCAGATGAAGTGCCAGAAGTACGAATCTGAACGTCAAGAGCTCTTGTTGAAGGCGCAGGAGGCTGCTCGACGTTTGGAGGAGGTGAAACGCAGATAGTGTGGTGTAGATACAATTGAGTTTTTTTTTTCTTTCTTTGTAGGAAAGTCCCCCTCCCTAGTCCGAATCACCAAAAAAATCAATGCCTTTTGGCTTCAGCACATTCGTAGAAGAAGAAGATGCTGATGATGATGAGGAGGACGGATCCCCCTCGTCTGATTCGTCATGCTCTTCCACGCTGTCTCTGATAGTCTTAGCCAATTCCTCCGATTGCTCAAGAAACTCCGTATCAGCAAACTTCGCCTTATGCTCCTTTTCTGCCGCATTGATCATTGACTGCAATTTTTCGCGCTTCTTCTCATCAGCCTTC
This sequence comes from Blastobotrys terrestris, assembly GCA_030674225.1. Classification (NCBI taxonomy): domain Eukaryota; kingdom Fungi; phylum Ascomycota; class Dipodascomycetes; order Dipodascales; family Trichomonascaceae; genus Blastobotrys; species Blastobotrys terrestris. The sequence goes on along the minus strand of JAJLUR010000091.1, from coordinate 31,013 downwards.
TTCTCCAGTTCAGGCTGTCGTTCCAAATACTTAGCCAGTTCCTTCGCCTGACGAATACTCTTCAATCTCGTACCGTCCAGCGTCCGGAAACTGTCCTTGTCTTCCTCCCGTCTGGCCTTTTTCCGCCGCATTTTGCCTCCTTGGGCACGAAGCATTGACCCAAAACCACCTTTCCCTCCCAATGTTCTCACATTCAACCGTAGATGCATATTGTCGTGTATTTCTGTAATCCTGCTGCCTCCACGCAGCGTCAGATAACTCCTTTCCCGGACACAGTCCGGTAATCGCCCCCAAAAATTATCCACCGCCTCTTCAAACTCTCCGTAGTTCTTGAATTCAGCTTCGTAACTTCCCAGTCCCGGAAGCGTATCAATAAACGCCTTCATCTGTGCTGCAGTGTCGTTGGTTGCTAACAAGGTGTATATAGTGCAGGTTTTTCTTTTCCCTCCGGCCCGATATATTATAATTATGAGCTAGCTATGGCCGGGAAGTAACGCCGGTCCGGTATTTAATTTTAATTATTTGGTGGTGGGAAATTCCCAGCCGAAAAGCACATCAAAAGAAGCTTTGAAAATTTCATACTCCCACTGAAACCACGGGCACACTCTTCACACACAACCCAACAATAATAATAAAAGCATGTTCAAACGAGGCATAACACTATCTCCGGTACGAAGATTGGCAAACCCTACCACTGTTCAGAGGGCAAACTTCATTGTTCCGACAAAAAAGACCAACGTCATCAACGTTTACAGGACTACTCCTCGGTTAATTCCAAAGGGCACAAACCCTCTATTAGAAACACAAAAAGAGTTAAACAACCAATATGATCCTAACGGTACAAAGAGGGCCTTCCTCGACAGAAACAACGGTGTTCAAGCTGGTGACGCCGTTCGAGTCACCAAGGCTGATGGGTCCACTTTTGTGGGATTAACCTTGGGTGTCAAGAGACGAGACATTGGAAGTACGATACTCCTAAGAACTAAGGTACACGGTACCGCGGTTGAAATGACCTACAACATTTATAACCCTAGCATCACCGCATTAGATATTGTTCGTCGTGCTCCAAAGACGAAGTCCAAGGCTAAGATCTACTATATTCGTGGTAATGTCAAATATGATGCCGGTGATGTGGATGCTGAAGTGCGAAAGTCAGAAAGAAGAAGAAAGTAAAAAAACAACAAAAAACAAAAAACAAAAAAGCAAAACCAAAAAATAATCTGTATATAAATAACTAATGAACCGTTTTTTCTTGTATACGTATTAACAAAAATTGCTCCCCATTTCCAGAGAAATCAGAGAGACGACGACGATTTGGTGATCTCGAGAGATCCAATCCAAGGTTCCGGCCTGTCCGGCCCGGTCCCAAGATAGAGCAGCACACTTAGGATAAAGGCAACAACATATAGCACACTTACCACCATTCCATATCTCTCGTCCTCTGAGTCACCCGCTATTATGAACGGTAGCAGTCAGGCTGGAAACCTCACTGGAGGTAAGTTCTGGGGAAAGGGCATGCTCATCGGCTGTGGTATTATGACGTTAGTTGTGGCTCTACTGGTATTTAGGCATCGAGAAGCTTTGTGTAAGTGAGGGGGGTTTATTTATTTATTTTTTTGCCTTAGTCCATTTACTTACAGTTCGATATATAGTGTCAAAAATTTCTGGACTATCAAATAGAATGTTTCTCTCTAGAAACTACTCGTTTCTACACGACCAGGAGGCCGGGCTATCTTCAGAAAGCTTCAATTTATCCGACAATATATCAGCAGGAGATTCTCGTCAAGGACTCGATCAAAACGCTAAACGGGAAATTAAGAAAATCATGAAGCGTCAGCGAGTGACATTCGACGAGGCCAGAGCTATTTATACACGTGAACGAATGCAAAGATTTGACATCAACCCGGACGGGCGTCCAAACGACCCCAAGGCCATATTTTTTTCATAAAGCTAACGTCTGCATATAAAGATTAATAATTAATTCTTAGTCCTTTTTTCTGGCCATTGTTGCCAATCGTCATGCGGTCGCTTGGTACCCAGTCGGGACGCCAATGCAGAACCAGATCCATCGCCAGAACGAAACGAACTACTGGGTCCCTTGGGAGCTGGAGGTGTATCAGTGAAGCGGTGGTTCGAGTTATATCTGCCACCATGAGGAGGGTTACCTTGCCTACCACCGCCGCTGCCTAGTTGATGCCCACCTAATTGATTGTATTTGAATGATTGTTGTGTATCAGAATAATAACCATTCCATGAATCGTTGTGATTATACCACGGGTAGTGTTGTTGCTGTGGTGGATACCACTGATCTTTCCTTCGGGATTTATTCGGAATTCGTTGCGACAAGGGAATGTTATCGGGAACCTGCTGTCCAGCAGGACGAGTGGGAGGGGTACTTGAAGGCCTCTTAGAAGAACCAAGCGACAGCATATCAGCCAACCTCTTTGGCTGTTGCTGTTGATTTCGCTCGTTATTCGTAGTTGCTGGGCCTGTTGGTCCTTTCTCCGCATGTGTACCTCTCTTCTTGTTCCACCGGTCCTGCTCTTCTCTGGCCCTGCGTTCAGCCTCCCTCAGTTCCCAATCCAGCTGCTGCTTTCGCGATTCCTCTTGTTTGCGGCGTAATTCATCATCATTCTTTTGATATGCTTCCTCCGCCTTGCTGGTGCCATCTTCCCCTTGTTTGTGTGCCGTGCCATTCATTTCTTTCTTTTCGTTTTCTAATTTCTCTTTCTTTTCGCGTAGTTCATTATTTTCTTTCCTTTCACGGTCCTGTTTTTCTTTCCTTTCACGTTCCTCTTTCTCTTTCTTTTCACGTTCTTCTTTTTCTTTCCTTTCACGTTCCTCTTTCTCCTTCCCTTCCCGTTCTTTTTTCTCTTTTCTTTCCCGTTCTTCTTTCTCTTTTCTTTCCCGTTCTTCTTTCTCTTTTCTTTCCCGTTCTTCTTTCTCTTTACTCTCACGTTCTTCTTGCTCTTTTCTTTCACGTTCTTCTTTCTCTTTCCTTTCACGGTCTTCTTTCTCTTTCCTTTCACGGTCTTCTTTCTCTTTCTTTTCGCGTTCTTCTTTCTCCGCTTGGCTACGAACTCCAAACTCTTCTTCCCGTTTTTTCCTTTGTATCTCGAGCTGTTTCGTTCTTTCCGCTAATTCAGCCCGTCTTTGAGCCGCCTGTTGGCTCACGATCTCTTGTTCCTGTTGCCTCAGTTTTTTCTTTTGCTTTTTACTCAATTTAGAAATCTGTGCTGGGGTTAGTGAGCTATATGGGAGTTTCACTTGATTCCAATTCGTCTTGTACGGATTCTGCGAACCGTTACTATTAGAACTAACTGGCTGATGTCCACCCGGGGGCGCACTCAATTGAATAGTTGACACCGGGTTGGTTTGTTGAGCGGTGTCATTTGCATTATTGTTAGCCTTATTGCCGTTAGAATTATGTTGTGCTTTGGACGTTTGGTCTTCTGATGACCCACCACTTTGACGTTGAGATGATAGCGAGGGAATCTTCAATTGAACCGGCTCCGCCACAAATCCTCCTGTGTACCTTATCAATTCAGATACTGGACTGTGGTCTAACATTCCATATGTCGGTGGACGGTAATCTGGGTTAATCTCATTAACTGGATTGGCGACAACCGTACCTCGTGTGGTAATGTCCAAATCAGGATGAATAAACCGTGTTCCGAAACCAAACCTATCGACTTCTGAAGGCAGTGGAACACCAAACCATTCCTTCAGGAACCGGGGCTGTGCAAATTTCCTCGTCCTAAGTTTCATAATACAGGTGTAGTATTCTCCGGCCGTCTCAAACTCCATATATCGTGTCATATATGCCCAAAGAGGAGCCGGGGTCATCGCGGCCAATATGTGCAAAAACGCTGGTCGCATATTTAGTTCTTCCCATTTGTTCGCGTTGAATACTTCCCGTGCAATAATATCCATCCGATAACTCAGCTTGTTAAAGCCAGGCCACCCTCCTCTTAACCGCAAACTTTCCCATTTGGTATACACATTATCTGGAGAGATTTCACTAGGGGGCTCTTCTCTTTTCTCTCTAACCTCATCGCATACCATATGAGGGACCTTCCCTTTTTCGGGGCGATAATCCGGCAAGACTAATAGGAGTGGGTTATATATCAGCTCATCCCTCTCAGGATTCACGTCGTACAGCGGATTTGAAACTATCGTGCCCATTCCAACCAAATCAACCTCGTCCGGTGCAGGTACTCCAAAAACTTTTTTTAACTCATCTTCTAGAACGCTATCACCTAACTGATCTCGTATTTCAAGACACAGCTCAAGATAACCTTGCGCGTTTCTCATATCTTTGTCCATCAACCATTTCCATATAACAGTAGGTGTCATGGCACACAGAATTTGCAAAAAAGCGTTATCATTCATAACAGCTTTCCATCCACTGACCCCAAAACTAACCCGTGCAATAGTGTTCATCCGAAGTTCCAACCGTTCAAAACCCGGCCAACCCCCGTAAAGTCGGAGATTAGACCATTTCAAACTGAATGGAATTTTCGGCGATATAGATAATTGTAGGCCAATCCAAAATTGCTCGCTTGGAACCGATTGAAGTGAAACGTAAAAATTATTAAAATCTTCTCGACGCTTATGGGTGAATCCTTTCGACATGGGGAATAGCCTGCGACAGACCTCAAGGACCGCTTTGAACTTTTGCTCATTCGTTGCCCATAATTGTGAATCATTAAACCGAACAACTACTTTTAGGATTCTAATCCAAGAGTCGAAACATCCCATAGCATTTGGTAACAATGACATTTTGGAACAAGCATCATTAATGACCTGCGTTTGTTCTGCATTCAAGTTCTCAGCAAATTTCTTCAATTCAGCGTTGATGTGTTTATTTTCGTCTCTGGAGCTTTGACGAGATTTGCTAGCAGTGCTATCACCGGGTGCTAGATTATTATTATTATTATTATTATTCTGATTAGTGTTAGTATCTGGTGCTTTAAAGTGACCAGCCGCGTTTTCCAGGAATTTCTGATAAGACACAAGCGAAATTTTCGAATCCAATAAAGAACTAAAACTTGACAATGTTGTACCTTGGTCATTCATCAATAAAATTGCCAAGGAGTCTTCAATTTTCTTGAAGCTAACATCATCTAAGTTTTTGATTCTGTCATCGGTCAAGATTTTCGCTAAAGCTTGATGAGGATTATTGGCAAACTCCTCAGAGTTACTCTCAAATACCTCTGGAGAGTCCTCACGTTTAACAGGTACTAAGCTCATGAAAAACTAGGCTGGAATGAGATGAAACCAAAACTAAGGAGGCGTTTGATGCTTGAGCGAAAAAATCGTGTTGACTTAGATTCTATCGGCCCGGCCGGTATGGCCGTCAAAACTGAGGCGCGAAACGATCCCGAAGTCCAGCCGCGCACGCGTTAGATATGTATATCATGGCTATTATCTGTTTAAGAAGACTGGGTATAGTATAGGGGGGTAATTGGGTACAGTTGAGGATATTCCAAAAGTTATGAACGCTATAGTCATTTCCAACGGCTAGGACAACCCCTTTAGATACGGATTACTCAGCTCGGGTGTGTATATCATGACACAAGAGCTGGCTTGGTTAGGAGCACATAAAAACCGGAATTATACAGCTTGAAGTGTGCTTTCATAACTGCGAATCGAGGTAACAGTAATTCTCATGTATTTGTAAAACGTGGCCATACGGGGGACCAAGACCCCATGCGTATTAACTTCAAATTCTTATCCGAATACGTCTTTAAAAGCAGGGTTTGATTTTCGTGCTATAAGTAATCAACCCAATCCCTTTTAATATCGGTTTAATATCCTGAGAACTGAATTCTAACGCCAATGTACCTTCTTTTTTCTTTTGTGGTACAAAGTCAAACAAAAGCAAGTTCCCAGCTCGCAATATGAAGCCTTTTTAAACGGCAGGCAACCCCCTAAGTAGGTGATCAGTGTAACCGATAATTACAGTTTGGGCATTCCAATTTCTGTTTGTTTCCGATGGGTTCCCATTATGTGACTCCTTTTCCAACGAATAACTGGCAAGCACTTAATAAAAGTAAAACGTGCTTTTCGAACGAGACATCAGTTGATTAAGATATGCATATGCATAATAACAGTAAGAAAAGCGAGCCATACGTATATATGATCCCGATGATCAATTCCTATAGGTATGCATATGCAAATCTCATTTAAAAGCGCAGAATACCCATCTTCCTCATCCCTCTACTGCTGCGTACGCATATTTAATTAGCTATGCGTTTATACAACCACAAGTGTGCGTATGCACATGCACATCATCGCTAGAAGAAAGTACCCTGCGTATTATCCACATATGCATATGCATATCAGTATTTCGCATAAGGAACTCCGGAGAATGTACATATACCGCAGTAACAAGTTGTTAGTTTTCGTCGCTTTCTTCTCACACTCCATGCCAATGTTTTTCTGCTAATGGACAGGATAGGAAAGACAGAACTATTACCACGGCACGTAGTCTCAAACTGTTTTGCAATTTCTCGCAAAATGTCCAAAAAGCCCGCATTTTAAACAACGACGCTCTTCGACCCAACGCCGTTTGATTTCCGATTTATCTAGTTCAAGCTGTGAGAACGGCCGCTTTCGCTCGTTACCGTTTTTTGCACGTTGTGTCCTTGAACCATAACTGGTTTCTTCATATTTTGCCGCTGGAAAGATTTTGTTTGATTGTCGAGCATTGCGAACAGCCCTCTGAAACTCTTCAAGGTTAGTCGGGCTCTCATTTCGAACTCTTAGAGATATATCGGTGTAAATCGTTTTAAAAACCCTGGAGTTTGTTAATTCCGCAAGCTTATCTTTTGGCAACGCCCTTAACCTTTTCGAAAAAATTTCTAAATTAGTTTTGTAATTGTAGAAATCGTCGTGTGAAAGCAGATGGCTCGGAATATGACCGGGTATTGTTTTATTCAACTGTGCCAACGATCTTATCACTTCTGTTTCTGTGGACGCTCGCTCCGGCTTCCAGACTTCTTTAATGTTTCCAGTGCTTCCTAAGCCGGCACTACGCTTCGTAAATCCATGATCGTAACTAGGAGAGCGATCCCTTTCAGGGGCCATCCCCGCTAGCCGAGATTTATTCTTCGCAGTGATTTTATCATCATGCTCTTTAGCTCGTTCGTTGGAAGAAAATTCCGCTTGATTTCCTTTTAGTTCCACCGGAGTAGGGTTATCCTCTAGGTTCGCCAAAGTACTATCCGTATTTTTAGAAAGATCATCTTGTTTTTCTTCAGCTGGTGTAGACTTATTCTCTGAGCCAGCCACAGTGGTGTTCGTACTCTCCTTTTCCGGTTTATTTATAGAAATTTCCTTATTTTTTCCTTCAGTTGGAATAGACTTATTCTCCGGATCCGCCATAATCATGTCTGTATTCTCCTTATCCGGTAAAAGTTCCCTTTGTTTTTCTACAACTGGAAGAGATATATCTTTCCAGCCAATCATGGTCCTATCGGCGTCCTTTTCAGAAGATGTATTGTAAATTTTGTCCTTATCACTATTGGAGTCTCTTTTAGCCGTTTGTGACTTTCTCTCGGAAATATCATCATCAACATGCTCTTGCAACGAATATTCAGCGAGGCGTACTTCACTTTCAGTACCTAATTTTTTGATGTGATTCCTCTCAGTTTGCTCGGAATTGTTGATATGCAATTCATCTGCATTATCCCCTATACTCTTGTTGACATTTCCAACAATGACGTTGGTAGTATTTTCAGCAGAATCTATCCCAGGATTGTTGGAATTTGAAATGGGATTGATATTATCATGGCCATCATTATGTTCAGTACCAGTAGAGCCACCTGTAGTTTCAGCCGGCAGATCATTAGAACCAGAACCACCAACAGTTTCAGGAACATCTGACCTGTCAAAACCCGCCGGAGTTGGAGGATTTGCAGTATTATTGCCATCCTTGGCGATTTCGTGCGCCTGAACCAGATTATCGGAACCATCCGTGACAAATCGTTCAAGGTGAGAGCCTACTGCATTGAAAAACTTTCCATCGATCCCATTTTGGTCACTAGAGTTACGAGAAACAGCCACAGTGGCTCCGGTATCATCATATAATGTATGGTTAATATCATGTTTGCCCGCAGGAACTACGACATTGTCACCTTCATCACTGCGTCCATCTAGAGCATAATCCTCAATAGCTATCATATTAGCATCTGAATCGTCTTCATTTGCCTCATCTTCACTGTTGTTGATTAATGTACTGGGATTGATTTCCGGCTCAGCGCCTCTTCTGGTCATAAACCTTTTTGCAGCATTTTCTAGAAAATTCTGATAAGATTCCATGGAGATTCTAGAATCTAATAAATAGCCAAAACTTGCTAGTGAAATGTATTGGTCATTCCACAATAGAACACCCAAATACTTTTCAATTTGCTTAAAATGATGTTCGTCTAGCTTCTGGATTCGGTTATCAGTCAGAATTTTTGCCAAGGCCAAATGGGGATTATGACCCGTATTTGAAAACTGCATGTAGTTATTTTCGATACTTTCTGGAGACTCTTCTCTCTTGAACTGATCGTTAGCTGTTCTCAAACTCATCTGCGGTAGTCGAATATATGATTAGTAATTGGCCACTTATTTGTTTGGATGTGAATATATTTGTCTGTATGCATATTTCTTATCTCCCAAAGTCTCAGATAGCTAACGTTCGCGAGTAAATATGCGGGGTCATGCGGACAAATTATTGCTGTCAAATTTGCCGATATATTACTATGCATATCGCTTTTTGAGAAATTATTAGAATTTTTTTTTTTTTTTTTTTTTTTTTTTTTTTAAAAAA
>JAJLUR010000091.1:0-22092 GCA_030674225.1 Blastobotrys terrestris | reverse complement strand
GTTCTGTCGTGCCTAGCTCTCTTGATAATTTCTGATACCCAATCTTCCTTATAGAAGGATGCCACTTCGCCTTGTGGATACATTGAAGCAATATCGCCAAGCAAACCTACAACAGAACGAATAACCGACTCCGATTTGAGTAATTCAACATCGCTATGAATCAACGCCAAAAATCCAAATATATAATGCAAGTATTGTAATAATTGGCCAGGCATATTACTCAAACCAGCCACAATGCCAACGTAGGCATCAACAATCGATTCTCTCAATCGGTCAATGTAGTCCATGAACTCGATCGTAGTCTCGGCATTTGGAGATAGCTTTGCAGCTTCAGACAAAACCGCCATAACTCCATCGAGGTAATTAGCAAAGCCTTCACCAATAGAAGAGGCAATATCACCAATACAAGAGAGAATAACCGGTTTGAGCTCTCTAGGTGCATCTTCTCTTCTCAAAAGTTCTAAGAAGACTTCCATAAATGTTACGGTGTATTCCATTACATTTGGACCAAGAGAATGGCAGATATCAGCAACCAAGCCAACAGCAGTATTACTGGTTTGGTATTCGGGATCTTTCAAAGCATTGATCAGATATGGCATGAACGTTGGCATATATGCTTGGAAGTTGCCGTCAATTGCCCCCGCAACAGCCCCAATAGCGATGAAAATATCTTCTTCGACAAGTGAGTTTGGCAATTTCTTTTCCAAAAGTTGCATGAACAAAGTCATTAACATTTCGGCACCAGATTGGACTTGATCGCCAACTCTTCTGATTATGTTAGTCAACAAACCAAGAAGGTTGATTTGGAGTTCTTCAAGGTTGTTTTTGTCGTCAGAGCTAACGATCTGAGTCTGCATGTTGAGAGTAGCCTCCAACCTATTGACAACTTCACTTGAAAGACCTTCAACCAACGGTTGAACGTCCCTAGAAGAGAAAATAACCAAAGTGGAAAGAGCTTCGTACGCAGATGTACGACATGAAGCCTCGTTATCATTTCTAGAAGCGCATTGTAACAACGTAGATATGAGTATCTCATAATATGGCGACATTGGAGATCGATCTTCCTGAGGTCCATCATGACAAAGTTGTTCAGTCAAGTTCATAATAGTCCAACAGCAGTTGGTTGAAACCTTTGGATGGTCCTTCAATCCATGAATCAACGCTTCAATGATGGATGGAAGGTCTTTATCCACGTTAATGCCTTCAATAACTAAGTCGGCCATACGACCAATGCACCAAGCCACAGTATCTTTCACTTGAAGTGATGGATCTTGCATAAGGTTTAACATTGGCGGAAGAGCTTGTCCAATCAAGGTCTGAAGCTCATTAGGATCTGGACCGTCCAAAATGGAACCAAATGCCATAACGGCAGCTTCACGCTCTTGCCAGTTGGAAGACGTAATATTTGCAGAAACAAAGTTCAAGGTGTTTTGGACGATCATGTTACCAGTATTTTGCGCAAATAGTTGTAAACATGCACCCGCTGCCATGGCAACGCTCCAGTCGTCTTCACTAGAGTCTTCATCTTGCTTTGTGAGTAAGGTGAGTAAAGTCGGTAAGACTCTGTCCATGGCACGAGCGGCAAACCCGTAACTCTGCTTCAGAGGAGAGATTTCGTTAGCTTCATAGAGTTCCGAGGCCTGTAAATTAATTTCAATTTCTTCCTCGCAGACTGTAGACCAGAATTCCACGGCCATACAGGAAACCGTGTCGTCTGAACTTTGCATGCCGCTGACGGTCAACCCGAACAATGCTTGTTCCATGTACGGCTTCATATAACTGTAATAGAGGTTCATTATTCTACCAAGGGCGCCGAATGCAGCAGCTTGTAGATTGGTATCTTGAGATTGAGTCGCTTCACATACAACCTGCATAATGACATTTCTTTCATTGTCATGATCGAAGTTTTGTCGGACGAATTCTAAAGAATTCACCAATGCATTGAGTGCTGTGATTCTGACAATAGACGTTGGCTCGTCCTTGTGAGCACCTTGAATGATGGCGGTCAAGAATCCGTTAGCTTGTGAAACAACACCTGCATTAGATGGATCAGCAGTTTCACAGATGTAGCCAATAGTCAACAATGACGCCCGCTTAACCTTGGAGTCCTTGTCAGCTCTAGTATTTTCAACCAACACTGCGGTGAGGGCCGGCCATTCGTTACGGGGTAATTCAATATCAGCAATTGCAGCGATTAGTTGAGCTGAGGCGTTAGCCACTCTATCATCTGGAGAAATTAAAGTATCAAGGGAATTTTGTTTGATTTGGTCCTTTGCATCTTGCGGTAAATTGATCCATCGGTCAGCTTGAAATGCTTTTGTTCGAGGATCCTTAGCTGTGAGTTCATTCTTCAATGCAATGCAGGCTAAAATTCTGACTTCAGTTTTCTGGTCAGAATTTTTCAATGCATCATTTAACATACCCAAATAGGGGACGAAATGATCTCTGGCAGCTGCTTTCAGTTGAGCTTCGGCTTGAGCTCGAACCTGCTGATCCGATGCCATAATGGCATTTTCTAGCACCTGACCGATATCCATATTGTCCAACAAACGAGGAAATAAGAAGAGAGAGGGTTAATAGAAGTTGATCTGAGAGTTTTTCAGGTTGTTGAAAAAAAGCAAAAAAACAAAAAATAGGGAAAGCTGGATGAAAATAATGAGACGACTAGAATATCAACGAAGAACCAAACAGCTGGTTAGCCACAACGATCAAACCCTGGAAACTCTTGCAGTCTACCAGTTCACAAACTCACCTATTCTACGATCCCACAGATTACTTGTACCTTCACTAATTAATTAGGTCAATGGACGCTAGTTTGTTTTGATTTCGTTTGTTGTGTTTCCCACACAAAATGTAAACAAGAAAACTCACACACCGCAGCAGCCCTTAATTTGCGCCCGGGGTGGCAAACTCGCACTTCTCAGACTGGATTTGCATTGCGCGCGAGATTAGATTAGCGCGTCGCGCTATTTTTCCGGAAATCGTGTAAGCACGGACGTGGAAAAATACATGTACAGTGATTTTTTTTTTTTTTTTTTTTTTTTTTTGGTTAGGACTGGCTACCTTCCTTGTTTTATTTCTATTTTGACAAAAAATTTAAGCGATATTTATGGTTTGTAGCATGTATCAGTTAGTTTAATAATCATAGCGTTTAAATGAGTGGAATGTTTGTTTACTTTCTGCAAGGTATATGCAGCCATATCCTTACCACCACCATTTTTCAGGGGGTCGAGAATGCCGAATATATGCATAGCTAACTGAGCTTTCGGCTCACAACTGTAGGCCAAATAAACGTGGCTCTTCATTGCTCCAATTGTAGCACACAATTTTTTTTTTTTTTTTTTTTTGGGTGAAATCTTTGCAAGTTATCCCCCTGTTCTTTGCATGCTATTTCTTAACCCATCGATCCAAATAGTGGGCCATTTTTTTCCTGCTCTCAATACTGTATGTGTTAACTGTGGGAATTACTCGGCCGATCTTCAAGCTGGTGCAAAAATGCTTCAGTTCAAGAAAACTTGAATGCTCGCTGTATGGCACCTTGAATACTTGAATGCTGCCTTTCACGCGGCGGCATTTTTCCAACTGTTTCTGACCAAACACGGGAACAACATCTTCTGATGACTTTGACGATTTAAATGTCCATCCCGTAGGCGTGAATGCTAGTAGATGTGTAAAAGTTTTAGACAAGGGCCGAAAATATTCTTGTAGGGATTCCCAGTTTAATTGTCGCATGTTCACCAAATGAACAGAGCATTCAAAGCCATTTGTTCCCAGCAACGAATCTAGACGCTCATCTCCTATGGCTAATAGAGTGTCTTTCTTGCGTTGCTGAGTGAATATCTGCGTTCCTAATTTTTCAGCAATACCCATTGCAAGTCGTTCTTTTCCAATTGTATAAGTTCCAATCAACACCAATGGGTTATACATATCACTTTTTTTATCACTGTTGACGCTGGGAACAATTGGTCTAAAGAACTTTTCAATCGTAGGAAGTTTGGACGTTGATTCTCCGTGTTCTTTGAAGTTCAAACAGTATTGTGCGCAAGTTGAGATCACATCGTCTTGAGACGGAAAGCAATGTGAAGAATCAAGGTAAGTAGTGTCCAAGTAAACTGAGTTTATTGGTCGTGCTTTCATTACGCTTTGAAGTCTTGTAACTTGTTGTTGCGACGCCCGGAAGTCACCTGTATGGAGGATGGTATAATCCGGAGCTGAAAATAGGATGATCGCAGACCCGGGACAATGGTTAGCATCTAGAAACAAAATTTCCACTCCATTCAACACACACCATTGGTTTAGTTCGATTTCACGGATAATTCGCGGATCAACTTTCAGATGCATTTGTATCAAACGAGACGTCGCAGGTGTGCAGTATATAATCCCATGGTTCCATGATTTGCACAAACCACCGTAGTGATCCGAATGGAAATGGGTTAAGAAAAAGGACTTGACACCCGGTATTGGCCCATAGTTAAATGCGTCCACCGCGATTTTCTCCGACCCCATCTGCAGTACCTTATAAAACGGGTACGGTCGTGATTTGGTCGCCACCTTTTGCTTTTTGGTAGATGATACAATGCCATTATTGCCATAACCTTCCTCATTTGTGATCACTTCAACAGTATTACAAGTCAGCGTAGACTCAAGTTCGACAACATCCTCGGTACTGTCGTTCTGGTTACTGCATTCGGCGACATCAGCCAAGGATTCGGACGATCCCTCCGCTTCCCTACTGACATCAGCGTCATCAGAAGCCTTAATCAAGCATCTCTCAACATGGATTGTTCTTGAAGCCAATTCTACGAGACTTCCGATATCTTCGCCACATATTGGACATGTGATGTCTTCAACAGTATCCACGAGAGTGCTAATTTCGTCTATACCCGTCTTATCGCTCAGCTGGCCCTCATTTTTACTTCGCTTATTAATGGACGAGGTTGATTCGAAAAAGTCAAAGATCCTCTTGGTGCCATTTTTTGGTTCTTCATGGTGGGTTCTCTCATCGGCACCTCTTACCATCGCTCTTGCTAATCTAGAGTGAGATCAGATTATGTCCGGAGAAAATAAGTTGTTACCCGGAACTCATGCGCTCTTCTGCAGGGCGATAGTAAATAGCTATGGATAATGTATGTCTCCCTAACGAATTATACCGCTACCCAAATGAAATTGAAATGGGATTCCACTACTGAATTGAGATAATGGCTAATCAATATCCAACCCCAGTTTTTTCGACCAAAGTAACGGGGGTTTTTTTTCTTTACTATCTCGTCAGGTTTTCCGTTAACGGTTATCGTTCCGCGGCTCAGAAATCCCAACGCTCCATTTACGACCGGGGTACCGCGGGACATATCGGACCATATACCAAGGCAGCTAACATCAGTCGACATTATATTTATCTGATTTTGATCTTAAAAACAAAAAAAAAAAAAAAGAAAAAAGGATAAGGTCAACCCAACAACCGAGGCCTCTATGTAACATGACTAAAAGCCCGTTGGGACTCCAATATAGTGAAGGAGGGATACCGGTGTTCTACCCGTCTATGGCAGAATTCCGGGATTTTGCGCAGTTTGTTAAAAAAATCGACAAGTATGGTATGGAGAAAGGTGTTGTGAAAGTTGTTCCTCCAAAAGAATGGGTTGACAGCAGGCCGCAGCTAGATGAATTGGTTAAAGATATAAAAATCAAAAACCCCATTATTCAGGATGTAAACGGCAACGGAGGTCTGTATAGGCTACAGAATATCGAAAAGCAAAAGACATATGATATTTATGGATGGAGAAAAGTGTGTGAAGATTCTCAGAATCAACCGCCTGCGAAAAGAGGGGAACGAAGAAAGAACATCAAAAATAATAACCATAATGACGACATGGGATCGGCTAGCAACAAATTGGAATATAGATATGACGATAAACAATTCACCCCAGAACGATGCCAGGAACTAGAAAAATCTTATTGGAAATCGTTAACATATAGTAGTGCGATGTATGGTGCTGATATGCCTGGAAGCCTGTTTGATGAGAGCTGCACTATTTGGAATGTCGCAAAGCTGGACAACATCCTCAACAGTCTGAAAATTCAGATCCCAGGCGTAAATACAGCGTATCTATACTGTGGTATGTGGAAAAGTACGTTTGCATGGCATCTGGAAGACATGGATTTGTACTCGATCAACTATATCCATTTTGGCGCTCCTAAGCAATGGTATTCTATTTCTCAAGAAGACAAAGATAGGTTTTATGATTTGATGAAGGAGATGTGGCCTGAAGAGTACAAGAATTGCAAAGAGTTTCTCCGTCACAAAACATTCAACGCATCTCCGGCCCTGCTTGAGCAACATGGGATAAAGGTCAATAAGGTGGTACATTATCAGAATGAGTTTATGATAACCTTCCCCTATGGCTATCATTCTGGGTTCAATTTTGACTATAATGTCGCAGAGTCGGTAAACTTCGCTACTGAGGCGTGGCTGCCGTACGGCAAAACAGCCAATAAATGTCGTTGTATTGATGATTCAGTTGGAATTGATGTCGACCAGCTGGTTCGATGGATGAATGGTGAAGAAGATGAACCTCAAGATAATAATAATCCTCACAGTCTACCAACGCCGCCTTATATCCATGGCGAGGAGCCAAAGATGTCAACATCGAAGTCAAAGAAACGGAAAAGGCCGTCTACAAAACCTCCAAAGAAGAAGAAAACTACTTCATCACCTCCACCGTTTCCAAAGCCAAAGCCAGAGGTGCCAATTGGAGCCACATGTGAGTTATGTCCGGACATGCACGATAGGGATATGGTCCATAATAAGAAGGGCAAATATGCACATCGCCTCTGTGCACAGCTCATATCGGGTCCTGGAGTAACTCAAAACAACTCCTTAATCGGCCTGGATTGCGTGGGTAAGGAAAACAAGTTAAGATGTTATCAATGTGGATCGCCAAAAGGAGTCTGCATCAGGTGTAGTGAACCGGACTGTAAGCGAGGATACCATGCAACCTGTGCTTATCCAGCGGGCGTCTTGGAGATTCAGCGAAGTAGTTCTAACCAATCTTCGGAATTTCTATGCCGCTTTCATAGGCCTAAACGGCCACAGCGACTCGAACAATTGGAAGCTGACAAAGAAATGCACAATTTTGCCTATTCTTTGTTACCGGGGGATTTGGTACAATGCCAAATCAACTCGGCCGATATTTTTGCAGGGATTGTGGCACATAATAATTTGTCCGAGAATATGGCAATGGTGGAGATATTACCGCAAAGGACGGATATCATTGAAGTTGAATGGAAATGGCTCCGATCTCCGAAGACAGCTGTCAAAAGTACTCAGATGGATCAATATAAGTTGCAACAGTCACTAAGAAAGAAATCTGAGAAGTTCGCTCCGAATGGCGAAAAGATACAATTCACCGGATTCAAGGATGAACCAATTAACACCACAATTGAAACAGTTGACGACACAACGTGGGTTACTGACCTGTCTATTTATTACACACAACTCCCTTTATTAACTGCCAACGTTGCGGGAAATTTCCATCTATACCGGCCAGAAGTTTCTACCATGGCTACAGATGTATATCACGCTCTATGTTGAATTGAAATATATATATAGATAAAACAATAATAAGCAGCTCTATATAATTATTTATTAAATAAATATAATAAATAGCAGAGGGTTTAATCACCCATTGAAGCAATCTTGCTCGTATAATAATCATAAATTCTCTTTGCAGCGGGGATATTCAAACACTGGATGGATACCGTGTGACTGTCATCAGTGCTTTTGAGGTTTACCGTCACCGTTGGATTTTCATTAGTAGTACCAGGTTGAGATGAAATAACCCGCTTGATTTCATGCCAGACACCAGAAATTTTGACGGCAGGTGCGTCGGGCACAGCTCCATTGGAAGTTTGAGGTTCAGCTGCCGATAATCGTGTATCTGGCTCAGAAGACTGCAGTTCATCTTGACTATGAGTTTCATCTACGACATCAATCTGGTCGCCGGATTCCACCTCATCACCACCATTGTTTTCTCCAACGATACTACCGTTGTTTACCGCGGGAATCGGCTCTACAGATGACACCTTTTCAGAACGAAGTGAGCGAGGACGGTGCGTCACAAATAGGTTGCAAATATCCCCACCATGCTGTTTGCCCAGGTTAATAATATCATCTCTAACTTCCGTTCTGTTAGGATTAAGCACTTGATTTGCAACGCTTTCAACGGTTTCATCAAGTAATTTATCCATGGCAACATGATCTTTAATAAACCTATCATCATCCTTACCGTAGACATGTTGGAGAAATAGTTGCCCAAATCCTTCTATCGCAACCGCATCGGGGAAAAACTGCCGTTGCATCTTGTCAGAATTATTCCCCAATTCATCAATCTCGCTTTGAATGCTTTCTTTCAATACAAGCAATTTCCTAAAGAGGGCTCTAGATGTTGTCCTGTGTTCGCCTTCTACTGCCTCCTTTAGCTGCCGCAGCAAATTGTAAATCTCCACACGGCGTATCTGACCAGCCAGATAGAAGTGGTTCTCATCTATTTTGGACAAATCTACTTCCGGGAATGCCTCCAAATACATTTCTCGTAATTTGCCGTTACGTTCCGCAAACCTATCGCATTGCTGCGGCTTGAAAAAATTCTTCGGATTGTGAAAGTCCACCAGGATGTGGTTTAGCAACAAAGCCATTTCACGGAAGCTTTCGCTGGCCAACTCTCTTTCAAACAGCGCTTTTTCGTTATCATCCTCATGCCGTTTGAAATAAGCTTGGACAATCTCCATGTCGCCAGATATTCGGTTGTCGCAAAGGACAGAGTACTGGTGCCTGATAATGGAATTCGAATTTTGTTCCACTTTGATATCTACGCGAAATCTGCGCGCCCCCAGGGGAGAACAAACGCCACAAATTCATTAGGAATTAGTGGCTGGGGGAATTCGTATTCCATGATGCTAGCTTAGATCATCAGGTCATATTTGTTTATCTTTATTTTTATCCAGGTCTTCTTCCCATTATTAAAACCATCATTGTTTTGTAGGATAGGTCAATTCTAAGAAGATACACAGGTAATAGTAGTTAGCTGCATCCACAATATGTTTCTGAGTAATTTTTTTGCCCACATATTGATATCCCGGCCAGTAAATGGATGAAATCCACCGAAATGAGCACGAAATTCAGTCGCCGTTGACAACTCAGTAACCAGGTTCTGAGGAGCGAAGGATTGGTCGAGTGGGTTTTAAAGGTTGTGAAATTCTTATCTCTACATTATGTTGTCTGATGTTCAACATTTGTGCCGGTTGAAGTGACTTTGAATGGAGTAGCCCAGTTATCGCTGGTTTTCTCTCTACAGTTTTGTCATATGAATTATTTGTACAGATTGAGACAAGTTATGCCACAGAGTCAATCATTTCCGTTGCACTGCTAACCCATAGGACAATTGTGTCTGCTGCACTAACTAATATTTTTGCAACCATGGCTCAATACATCATCATGTATTTCACGCCCGCTTTTTTTCGCCTCTGTTTACCAGATGAACCCAACGGCAGTAGGACACAGAGATTGATTGCCAACTTTACGGGAATCACGTCATTATTTCTGGAGACTACATGTCCAATATCGGTAAATACTATTGGGTCGCATGTGGCTTGATATCATTCGAGTCGCTGGTGACTATTTCTATAAATTACGAACTCTTCAGGAATTTTCCAGTTCCCTGCATTATTTATTTCAGAAGTGGGGTTTGCTATTACTTTGACCGTATAGTTAGTTGCTTTTATCGCTGCTCTTCCACCCAGCATGCAGGCTGTTAACACTTCAAGTAGAAACATTTTTCGTGGTATTGGCTCCACTTTAGGGGTATCAGCGGCAGCCTCAATCTTCAATAATCTGCTCAAAGAGCAATTGTTCATAAACATAAACAGTCCTGAGCCCCAAGATGTTATTAGGAAGGTGCTTGAATCGATCGATATCATCAAAACATTACCCCAATCCTATCAAATTCCTATAACGTCTCTTTAAAAGTAGTGTTATCCACTGCAAGCTGTATTGCCTTGTTGGGCGGTGTTGCCTAATTATACATGAGGGAGTATCCCTAAGTAATAAATAATGTTGACAAAGTTTCCGATCCAACACGAATTGGTCAAAAGATAATGACTAGTTTCCGTTTCGTCGGCCAATTTATAATTTTTCTTTTTTTTTTTTTTAGTCTACATCTACGTTATTTGGTATTCCTCGGAGGTACACCCTGCATTTAATCTAATTTATTTGGCGTTTATAGGAGCCCGTGGGCCATGATTACGCTTTTACTTAATATAATATAATATCATATCCATTCAATTGATGGTAAATTCAGTAATTATGCAAAAATTCCAACACTTCATCCTCCACTTTGGCGCTGACGAGTAGCTTGGGTTGCTGAGAACTGCCGACTACTAAGGCCGCTGCGCTGGTTTATCGACGTTCTTAATTTGTTTCTAGTATGTTTTGGCATATTCTGAATGAACTCTGCCATGGCTTTTAATCCTGGTGTCGTGTCCAATAGTACACTGAGATCCATTATATCAGAAATAGCTCTCAGTCCTTGTGTTAACTGTTCACGAATCGGACAGTCAATGATGATATGATGAATGGTTTCGTCATCTCCACAGTAGCAGGCGTACGAATCTACTTCTTCTTCTGGTATCCTACACATACGAGCCAACCAAGGCATGTCCTGATCTATACTGGACCAGTGTACTAACCACGCTCCTTGGAAAACTCTTCATGATGCCGTACAACTTCACTTTCTTGACATCAATCGTACACCTCGTCTCTGAAGCGGCCGCCCGTTAATTGGCTATCAAAATTCGATTGCCACTTTTGTAGATATTCGTTTTTAACTTCTTTCAGTTTGGTGTGGTAAGTCTGTAGGGCTGTGTTATGTTCAGTGCTTGCTTCAGGAGGAGTTTCCCACGGAGGTCCCGACATATACATTTCGACGGGCGGGCGAAATGCTGCACGTTCTGCCAATAAACCAATAATAAGATTCATCGTGGAAAATTCCCTTCCAAGGGTCATGTTTCTTAACGGATTGGACGGGTGGAGCCCATAGAATATCCGTAATCCCTTTCTAATCAACGTTCGTTTGAGTCTCAAGTCGACCATTCAGCATTTCACATTGTTCCATAGAGGTATCCTTTGCCTTAAGGGCCTCTTCCTTATAACCATGAACTCGGCCACTAACCTCCTTGAGCTGCGCAATGCCATTTGCCGCGTCATCACGGATTTTGTCATGTTCCACCTGCAGGTTGTGCAAGGCGTCTACCATATGCTTGATGGTCTCCGGTTTACATTGTTCCTGGATGGTTTTGACTTCGTTCTCGATGGTGGCAAGCTGCTTGGCCCGAGCCGCTAAAACTTTTTCAGTCTTCCTTTCGTAGTCAGTGAACTCGCGCGACTTGGCCTCGAGAGCCCTCTCGAGCTGTAGCGCGTAGTTAAGCAGTAGTTTAACCGTAGGCTTGGATGATAGAAACTCGTCGCGAGATACTTGTTCATGGTGGTCTGCGCCGGTCGACGCGTCGAAGAAATTTTCGTCTGCATCGTCGCAATCATCAACACCATTGTCTTCCGCGTTATATTGGGTATCATTCGATTCCCTATTTTTAGCAGAATCTATTCCGATGGGTCTGGGGTCAGGTTCATAGTCTGGGTGCTCGTCACCGTCGCGTTTTGACGTTTTTGTTGTACTGGGAGTCATTTTTGGGTTTGCGATGTATATAATATAGGTACACCCTGCGGAGATTGTCGGCGAAACCAGTCACTCGGTCCGCACAACGTCATGATTAAAAGTTCCCGAGACTGAAATATACAACATGTATAAAAGTTTCACCGAGTCCCAACCTTTTCTAACTCTTCATCATCAGTAGGTTATACTATCACTATAGATATATAACTTAAATGAAGGGGGCTAGTATACTTGCTTGGAACATCTTGGAGATTTGTTTCAAGCAAGATACATCAGTTGAGAGATAACCGGGTGTAAATAGCCAGTGGATATTTTTCCGTTCCCTGCTCCCACGAGAAATTTCGTTGTGAATCAAGCTAGTAACTGATTGTTAGTAGATTTTATGCTACAATGTAATTAGTACGAGATATCACGACGGTACATGCTTTTTATTTAAATGCGTTTATTAATATATTAATTTATTCTAATGAAGTCTTGATCAAGAGTGTCATCGCCATAATCACGACCGTCAGAACTACTACTACTACTACTGTCTGATTCCGGCTCAGACTCTTCATTATTATCATCTTGCTCTTCATTTTTGCTTTCTTCATTTTCTTCTTCATCTGAATTATCATATAACGCATTCGTTAGTGACTCTAAATCCACTTTTTTGTTTTCATCATCTTTTTCTTTTGGCTTTTCTTCTTTTTTTGCTCTGAGCACATGCTTCAGTTTGCATTTTGGACGCGTGCAACGGCCAGTTCTGTCGAATTCCGGACATTCAAAAACATGTCGAAATTCGCAATCCAGCCCGTTATCACAGTATCCATGTAATGCAAACTCCTCGCACACTGGCGTGCCACTATAAACGTTATCTTTATGAGTGAACTTGCAATTGGTATTGGAACAGTTGCCATTTGCATAATAAAGACACAACGGCGAATTGTAAGGGGTCGGATTATGGCTCAAACTGCAATCTGGACGATTACAATTCCCCATAAGAAAATGCTTACAAAGCGCAACATGTTCAGGATCATGTTTAAACGGACACGATTTTCCTCGTCCACAAGTACCTAAAAAAAAAAAAAAAAAAAATAAATATCGTGAAGTGTTAGCTTTAAATATTCTTTTGCGTTGAATTGACCTAGTCTTTGTTCGATTCTCTCGTTACCCGTTCTTGTAAAGTAAGGACATGGCTTGTCACTTCTAATCATGCTCTTTCCCGATTTACTCCTGATGTATGACACACCACCAACCACCGCTTTTTTGGGTGTGCTTCCAACACTATCATCTATCCTAATCAATTTCGATCCGTCAGGCGATGATCTATATTCCACACCTTCGATGTCAACCTGATTTGAATTCCCTCCATCACCAGGCCCACCATCAGTACCGGCAGTGTCACTTCTGGTCCATTGCCGTGTAGCGCGATATGAAGGTTTTCTAACCCCTCCATATCCACCATGGCCCCGTCGACCACGACCTCTGCCTCGACTGCCAAAACCACCACGGGTTTGATACGGTGGCGGACGGTGCGGTGGAGCTGCGTTGTAGGGTATATTGCTAGAGTTAGTAGAGTTTTTGTGTCGATTTATAGCTCCTGTTTCAATATGGAAATTAGATAAAATTCATCACGCTTCAGTGTATATACTTTAATACTAACCTGCTAGTCGTGCTATTTCATTCAATAAATGAGAGTCCGACATTGTTAATGTGTGGCGTTGACAATTCAAGATCGGGTATTGCAGGTCTCGACGAGCCCTAAATACTGCCGGAAAAACTAGTCCCAAATAAATAATTCGTTGGGAGAAAACAGAATAAATAAATAAAAAAAAAAAAAATCGGGATCGGCAGTCCGAGCCGATATTTATCGATACGCGCGCCCATTAATATTACAGGGCCAGTATGGATATAGAAAATACGTGGGAGTGTGCTACTTGAAATGAGCATGGAACCTTATGTAGGTTTAGTACCATTGAAGGAGTTGAGGCGGAGGAAGGAAGAGGAAAAGGAAAGAAGAGAAAAAGAGTCATTTTTGAAGGAGTTGGGCGTAGCTACTACTGAAACTACCGACGACAGTATAGAGAAGTCAAGGAGTAGAAAAATAGATAAGAGAAAGAGAACTAAGCCGCTATCACTGAATGAGGAGGAAGATGAAGAGGATGAGGAAAAGGATCGACTTCGTCGTCGAAAATTGAAATCTATTAGAAACTGTCATGTTGACAGCTCGTTTATCAAAACTCGAAAAGACGAATTGAAAGACCGCCGGAAGAAAGAAGAAGAGCGAAGGCAGTTTGCGGACAGACAATCAGAAATCAAAAGAGAGGAAATAACTATTCCGTTTGTGTATTATGATGACGAGAAGGTTCCATCAAGCGTCACGGTTAAAAAAGGAGATCCCATTTGGGTCCTGTTGGAAAAGACCAGAAAGGGCCGGAAGAAGTTTCATAGGGGCACTGTGAACGATATTTTATTTGTCAAAGAGACCATTATAATTCCCCATAATTATGAATTATACTATTTTATGGTAAACCCTGTCAATACAAGAAAAGGGCTATTGTTTGATTTTGACAATTTGAAGGTGAGTGATTTTTGAGTGCGCTTTTTATTACTATTAACATGAACTAACGTTTTCTAGCACGAGTCAACCAAAGTAGTGCCTGCTCAATGGTATCAGAAAAACAAGCATATTTATCCAATGTGTCTCTGGAAAACTTTCAACCCGGACGTCGACTATGCCAACATTGTTGAAAGAGATGCGAATGGAGTAGCGCTCTACAAACAAGATGCTTAAAATTTTGGTCGTCTCTTTCTGGCAGTATATTTACTGTCTTTGGCGACCGCTTTACCACGTTTCTTCATCAACTCCTTTTTTCGGTGGATATACTCCTTCTTGGTCTCCTCCTTCTTTGACTTCTTTCGTTTTCGGACTTCTTCCATGGCAACACCGTCCAGGTTGATACTCTCTTCTGATTGACCAGCTGTGAGAACCAGATAGTACTTCTTGTTCTTTTTGCTTTCAGCCTCATCAATTACGACACCACCGGCAAACCCAGTAAGTTTTGCCGCCGATTGAATGGATTCCAATTGCTTATCGTTCATTGGATAGAACTGGCATACAACCTTACCACCTCGTTTTAGGCTGGAATATAAAGTTTCAAAGAAATGCATCAATCTTCTCTTTGGATCAGCTTTAGATGTGTCTGCGTTACACAGCCACTGAATTGCAGAAATGCTGATAGCAGCATCGAAGCTACCTGCTCTGAACGGTATTCCTTCCCCCATGTCTGAAAGTAATAGATCCCCTTCCACTTCTTTATCAATTGCATTTGCTAACATTGATGCTGAAATATCCATTCCGACCCAAGAGTGGCCTTCTTCAGTCAGAATTTCGCCCGAAAGCCCTGATCCGCATCCGATATCTAGAATATGCTGACTTGGCGGTACGTTGAGTAACTCTAATGCTCTCAACGTCATGGACGCTTGGATGTGCTGGACACGTGTAGACGTAGTATATTTCTTTGACTCATCATCATTATAGAAGATTTCAGGCGGAGCTGTGTATTCTGGTCTTGACATTTATTTATTTATTCTTTTTTTTTTTTTGGTTGAAATATTGTCTTTTCAGGTCTCCCCCTCCGTCTGTCTAATAATTTTTTTTTTTTTTCTTTTTTGTTTTGAAAAATTCGAATATTAAAAATCGGTCCGGAGATCCGAGTTTGATTGCGTTCCGACATCGTAATCATCGTTAACTTCCTGCTGCTGCTGGTAGCGCACTTTTACATATTTACATTTATCTCGGGCCGATTTGATTACTTTTCATTGTTAACTAAATTCGACTATTCTCTCCTCTTGGCCTCTTGGAAATAGAGTTTGTTTTTTTTGAATAACACACATATACACAATGCCGGCCGAAGATTCGTTAGGCGAATTGAGACAACGGAAGAACTCCACTCAAGGAGCCTACCCCAATCGGAAGCGCAGGGACAATTTATCGGCAGACACGTTATCGGAGCTCAATGAAGAACTCAAGACCACCAAGTCACACAGAGAACACTTGTCTGTTGACAATACATATGTAGACTCTCCACGAGAAGCAACACCACCACCTCAGCAGCAGCAAACACAACCATCACACCAAAAGCAGCCAGTTGAGACCAGCAATGGTAAAAAGGGGAAACGGTATCGATTTGTCAATCTGAGCAGTAAGCATCAGTCCAGTATATTAGACATGAAATCGAGTAAGGAATCCACTTTTTTTGGATTTTATACGCTATTCTGGTTGACGGTGGCATTGGTGATTATCCGGACTACAGTGTACAATTATGTCCGGTTTCGCCAATTGTATGGAAATAATATTTTGAGCATTTTAAAAACAGACCTGATTCCGATTGCTCTGACTGACGGGCTGATGTATGTTGTCACCTATTTTGGTGTTTTCCTTCAATTAGCCATCAAGAAAGGCTATGTCGATTGGAACAATTCCGGATGGATTATTCAGAATGTTTGGCAGACGGTTTTCTTGTTTTTCTTCTTGTGGTTTTCGGATTACATGGAATTCCCCTGGATTGGAAGTGTGTTTCTTCTTTTACACTCGCTGGTGCAGTTGATGAAACAGCACTCGTATGCATTTTACAATGGATATTTGTGGGGGATCTTAAACGAGCTGGAGACCTCTCGGAATTTACTCGCCAGAGTTGAAAAGAAACGCGCCGACGAAAAGGTCGATTCAGTAAAGCTTGATCAGCTAAGGGATAAGATTAATTTCTGTAAGGAGGAGTTGGACCTGCAATCAACATCGACACCCTTCCCGTCAAATATCACCTTCTCCAACTATTTTACTTATAGCATGTTCCCAACTGTTGTTTATCAAATTGAATATCCAAGAACAGATCGCATTCGATGGACCTATGTGTTTGAAAAGGTAGCAGCAGTTTTTGGCGTTTATTTTCTCATGATTCTGATTGCAGAAAACTATCTCTATCCAATTGCAATGAGAGCGATGGATCTGAGGGCGGTGTCAGTTTATGAACGTTTGCAAGCCTATCCATATATCCTTCTGGACCTCACGCTGCCGTTCATTATAATGTACCTTCTAGTTTTCTATATCATTTGGGATGCCATTCTCAATGGGATTGCCGAACTCACCAAATTTGGTGATAGAGAGTTCTACGGTCAATGGTGGAATAGTGTCACTTGGGATCAATTTGCAAAAGACTGGAATACCCCTGTTCACAGGTTTCTTCTTCGACACGTGTATCACAGTAGCATGTCAGCATTTAAAGTGTCAAAGGGGACTGCCACTGTGTTGACTTTTTTGCTTTCATCGTTTGTGCACGAATTGGTAATGTTCAGCATTTTCAAGAAGCTTCGCGGGTACCTTTTGTTTCTGCAGATGTGTCAGGTGCCCCTAATTATTGCCGGCCGGACGAAATATCTCCGCGATAGGGAAATCCTGGGAAATGTCATATTTTGGATAGGGATCATGTCTGGTCCCTCTCTAATGTGTTCACTTTATTTAACATTTTAATCAAAAGACTCTATGTAAAAAAAAAAAAAAAAAATAATCCATGCTGATTTAGAATGGTGTTTGACATTGAGCAATAAGAGGTGAGTAGTTAATATATTTACAGGATTATTTATAAATCTCGTCAAAAGGTCTTGTATCAAAAAAGCAGGAGTCAAAGACTTCATTGACCACCCTTGCCGCCTGCTCATCGGACTGACAGTTGGGGTTCCCCATAACCGATAACGTTGCTCTTCTCTTCACACAATTCTGCAATCCCTTATCAAACTTCCAAATACCATTTCGAACAATTTGGTTCATAGCTCGACATTCACCAGAAAGAGTTGAAGCCCGGATTTCAGAACAGGCATGATGTCGAAGGTTCATCCAATCAACATCGAACTTACAATGATCGTATGCATGCACCATTTCATGAGCAAGGGTATCTTCGAATTTCAGTCTATTAAACACTCTATTTTGGCAGAGAAGAATACCTAGCTCAGGGTTGAACCCTCCTGCCTTCATTTCATCGCAGTGGTCACAGATGATCGTATTCTCGTTAATGTTACCTCCAACCTTGTGTATTTGTTCCGACATGAACCGAACAATAGGGCTGTATTTGAGAACCCATTCTTTATTTTCTTCACATCTCTTGCATGCAATTTCTCGTAATCGTTTGGGAACATCCTCTTCGTATTTCTGCTTGGCTTCCTCGGATAACCCAATACCTGTACGATACGGAATAGTCCGTAACAGCCACTTAAACCCGTGAAGGGCCCTCTGCTCTTCTTCAGTTGGAGGCGTTTTAGTAGGGGATGACGAGGACATTACCTAGATTTAAAGGGAGATTGGTGAAATTTCACTCGACGTTCATCGATAGTAAGTAGTGTGAGTGCTTTGGGAAAATTGGTCAGTTGTGCGCTTTGCGCGTAAATCCATAGTCAATATATAATTTTTAATTTTTTTTTTCCGAGCTTTAATAGCGGTTTTTTACTTTGTACCATGAATATTTGGGTTGCAGCTTCTGATGGAGATTTGGAAAAGGTGAAGGGATTTATTGGAAAGGGTCAAACGCCGAATGATAAGGATGTCAACGGGTACACCTGTATGCATGCTGCGGTTTCATACAATCACCGGGAGCTGCTTGATTACCTAATTTCTGCCGGCGGTGACATCAATGTGCCTGATGAAGATGGCGATAGACCGCTACATGTTGTAGAAGATGATTCCATGGCCAAATACATTGTGGAAGAACTGAAAGCTGACTATAGACTAAAGAATTCTGACGGTCAGACTCCGTTGCAGAAGCATGAAGAAGAGGACGAATTTCCGGAATTGATCCAGTATTTAAGAACACTAACTCCAGAACTTTCTGAACAACCGAATGATAATAGCAATGACAGTGACGATGATGAGAAGTTACCCGATTTACCTCCATCATCTAGTGTATCTTATTCCTATGAGAATGAAGCACAGGGAGAAATTGACGAAGAACAGAGAAAGAAACTTGAAACGATTATTCATAGTGAGAACCCACAGCAAGAGATGATGCAGTTTATTCGAGAAGCTGTTAATAACCAAATGGGTGGTGAAGGAAGCAGTTCCAAGAAGGCAAGGACTGAAGAGTAAGAGTAGAAACGACGAAAAAATTGCATAGAGCCGCCTTTTTCAAGGGAAAGGTGAACACACACACGAAGAAAGTCGAAACATACGATGTAATTATAATACAATGTTAGTAGACTAGTCATTACGGGAAAGGAAGCCTTGGTAAGCTTCCTGCGGTATTTGCACGTTACCAATGGAGCGCATTGTCTTTTTACCTTCTTTTTGGCGCTTCAAAAGCTTTTGTCGACGGGAGATGTCTGAAGCATGGAGTTTGGCCAGTACATCCTTTCTTTTGGCCTTAATGGTTTCTCGAGCTACGACTCTTCCTCCAGCCTTTGCTTGAATCACTACCTCATATAGTTGATATTTCAGATAGGTCTTGAAACGACGAACCCACAACTTCCCCTTTGTGTCAACTTGACTTCTGTGCATCACTTGGGCCAAGGCATCAATTCCTTTGCCATTGACGAGTAGCTCAAGTTTTACTATATCTGAGGATCTATAACCGGCATCGTCATAGTCGAGAGAAGCGTACCCACGTGTGGCACCTTTGAGTTTGCCAAAAAAGTCGTCAACCAAATGTGAGAGTGGTAGAAGATATTTGACCATTGCTTGGCCAGTGGTGTTTAAAAAAGAAATGTCAACTTGCTCCCCTCTGTTGTTCTCACACAATTTTATGACTTGGCCCATGTATTCCTGAGGAACTGTCATCAATGCTTCCACATATGGCTCCTGAAGATCGGAAACCTTGGATTTGATAACTTGTGGGTCCGGGAACTCATCCGGGTTAGTCACTACTTGTTCTGTTCCATCTCTCCAAGCAATTTTGTACGGAACCGTAGGCGCGGTGATAATGAGGGATTCCCCATGTTCATTTTCCAATCGCTCTCTAAAAACATCGGCATGAAGTGTTCCAAGGAAACCTAGTCTCCACCCCTGCCCCAATGCATTAGATGTTTCTTTTTCAAGAGTGACGCTGCGGTCATTCAATGTGAGATATTCAATGCGTTCTTCTAAATGCGTGAAGTTGGCGCCCTCTGCAGGGAATGCGCCGACAAAGATCATTGGTTTAACTTCTTCAAATCCAGGCAACGGTTCAATAGTGCCCTCTGTACCAAGAGTCATGAAAGTGTCGCCAATCTTAGCATCTGCCGTTTTTTTCATTCCTAGGATCAGGTAGCCAACTTGACCAGCAGTAAGATGTTTCATCGGTACCTTATCAGGATACATGATTCCAACGTCTTTAACTTCATACTTCAACTTAGTATGAGCAGATATGAGCTTTTGACCCTTTTGCACTTTACCATCAACGATGTGCACCAATAAGACAACTCCAACATAGCTATCATACCACGAGTCCACCAATAATGCACGCAATGGGGAGTTTAGATCCCCGGAGGGCGGAGGAATATTCTCAATCACAGACGGAAGGACACTCTCTACATTTTTTCCAGTCTTTGCTGATAACTGGATGACCTTATCAGTGTTTAGCTCGAACGTGGTTTCAATTTGATCCAGGGATCTTGGGATGTCCGCATGAGGGAGATCAATCTTGTTAATTACCGGTATCAGCTCTAACCCAAGACTGTAAGCTGTGTAGAAATTGGCAACTGTCTGGGCTTGTACGCCTTGACTGGCATCAACCAGTAGAAGGGCCCCACCACAGGACGCATAACTTCGTGATACTTCTTGCCGAAAATCCACATGGCCTGGCGTATCAACCAAATGCAATAAATATTCCTTTCCATCTGTATGAGTGTACAGCATGGAGCATGTTTGGGCTTTCACAGTGATCCCCCGTTCTCGTTCCACATCCAGTTTGTCCAAAACCTGCTTATTACTGCCCTTTTCAATCACACCGGTAAGCTCCAGTAGCCTGTCACTTAAAGTGGACTTTCCGTGGTCTACATGTGCAACAATTGAGAAATTTCTATAACGTTCCTGCGGGATAGAGTCTACTCTAGATTGTAGATCAGGTATCTGTGAATCGTTCGAGGAGGTGGATGCAAACCTGATTCTACCCTGGACTATTGGTCTGTATAAATTGGGGTATCCAGCACCAAATAGCAGCCTAGATCCGGATATCAACCCCAATCTCCTCAGTTTCATGTCATATATGGACCTATGCTTTAATTAAGTAGGGTACTATTTTTCTCATTTCAAATGCCGTTTTTTTTTTCAGTCGACAAAAACGCGCACGCTCGCGTTTCGGCTAATGGGTGGAATAATATGTTTGTTCTTCCCTTCTTTTTTCTCCCCCACCCTCGCTTTCCTTTCACCAAAAACTAAAGTTTTGCGACTGAGAAGACACAATGCTTTCTGGTATCCTTATTGCGGCATTAGCCTCGGTGGCTTCTGCTGATTTGCTGAAGCCTGTCAATGCGACCTCTATTGAGTGGCAGAATATGACTATTCTTCAAAGAGTGATGAACTATGACTGGACCAAGGAAGGGATCATTGTTGTGACCTTGATTGGATACATCGCACTCTACTTCTACGGTGTGAATAGTAACAAAAGTAAGGTTGAAGGGTGGATTGAAAACCACAAAGAGGTTTTGAATTCTCAATTCTACCAGGTGGGCACTAAACACCCAAGAGGAGAATTAGTTGTCAGCGACAGTCCTACTACTTATACCACTTATGCTACAGGCAGGCTGAACATTAGATACCTTACTGCTAACTTCTCCTTGAAAAATAGACAAAACGTCATCAGCTTGGTCATGGAGACAATTTTGGGTATGTTCTGGAAGCTTTTCGAGACCAAAGATGAGATTGAAATTGTTATTCGTCCCTCCGCAGTTCTTGAACCATTTATCTTTGCAATTGTTAACAAAGAAGGTATGCAAGCTGCTCGTGAGGACAATTACTATCTTTCTCTTACCAGGACTACAGACTCCGACAAACTTCCAATTTACTACTCCTTTATGACGGAAAGCGCTGAAATTTCTGACTCCTTGTTCACTCCTGAACTTGCGGAAGCCATCAATGACCCATCTTCTCAAAACATCATCAGCTTTATTGCGATCACTGATCAGCTTGCGGAGAGGCCAAAGACGCTTGAAGAGGTCGCATCAAGGCCACAGGTTCGTCTATCTCTTAAGTTCCCAAAGAACGCACAAGACCTGGAGGCTTCCAAAAAGCTTCTCAACGCTGTCATCAATCTTGTCGACTTTGCTGCCAAAAAGAATAAGTTCAGACCAGAAGTTTCGAGGAAGATTAGGAACGTCCGAGAGGCTGAAGGAAAGAAGGTTCAAAAGATTTTGGACGACGCAAAGG
>JAJLUR010000010.1:92670-117924 GCA_030674225.1 Blastobotrys terrestris | reverse complement strand
TATCCTTCTCCATCAAACACAGTATCTGCACCCCTTTTTATACCCCTGGATTTCCATAATTAGACCGACAGGAAATGACCATTAATTAATTAAGTACGGGCCTTTTAATCTCCTTTTGATGACCCAATTTAGTCGGTCACTTATGCAAGCACTCTTCATACAACCGGTCCGACATGGTTAATGTCCCGACGCCAACACTATCCTACGGGGTTCATGTGTGCCCTGCGGGCGGCCTTCTTTTCTAGAAAAGAAGCAAAAGCACTGGCAACCTATGAGAGCCACGCAATTGCCCTGGTGCAGACGTGGAGAATAATTGCTCTGTGGGCTTTTCATGGGACTGGCTTCGCAGGGTGTGTTATCACGTGCGGTGCTGGTTTGCCCTGGAGGAACCTGGGAAGGAGCCGCCGGAGGCATACACACATCCTACGGGGTCCTCGTGTGCCCTGCGGGCGGCCTTCTTTTCTAGAAAAGAAGCAAAAGCACTGAGCCTCGCAGAGCTATGCGATTGCCACCTGCGGTATGGCCCAGAAGAGCCAGCCCAGTGGACTTTTCACGGAACCACGTGATGTACATCAAAAAATATAATGGAGGAACTTGGAAGGTTCAATCGCCTCGCAGAGCTACCTTTTTTGCTTCTTTTCGGAGAAAAAAGAAGCCGCCGGAGGCATACACACTCATCCTATGGGGTCCTCGTGTGCCCTGCGGGCGGCCTTCTTTTCTAGAAAAGAAGCAAAAGCACTGGGCCCCGCAGGGCTATGCGATTGCCACCTACGGTATCTCGCTAAGGGGCCCAGAATAGCCAGCCCAGTGGGCTTTTCACGGAACCACGTGATGTACATCAAAAAATATAATGGAGGAACGTAGAAGGTTCAATCGCCTCGCAGAGCTACCTTTTTTGCTTCTTCGGAGAAAAAAGAAGCCGCCGGAGACACACATACCCACCGGGGTCCATGGGATCCGCCAGTGCAACACTGGGTCTTATCACTGCGTGCATTCATAAAACCAGCCATGCACATGTAATGCCACTGACACAGGAACTGAAACAGCGGCCCGCTCGCCAAAGTCGGATGAACGCGACTGCAGCACTGACACGCCCGGTGGGATTGAACCCATTCCAGAGATTTTCCGTAAAGAGTAGCATTGGAATTCCCCGGTTGCGGGCATTTGTGCGGAGGTGAAACGGTTTGTTGTTGTTGTTGTTCCCGCGGGACGGTGTCAACACTACAGGAACAATGTGACTGACCCCTGAACACGGGAAACGTAGAAAAAAAAAAAAAAAAAAAAAAACAACCGCAATTCAACACGAAACGAACTGAGATCACACAATCTAGTAAACAGTGCAAACTCACCCGCCCTGGAGGGGATAAAAACGGCCCTACCGTTGACCCTATCACCTGACTGGACCTGGCTATCTTGCGGGGGTGCCATTTATCAGCGCGGGGCGCCTTCGGTCCGACCTGATGTCGCAGTGACATTCGGCGGGGTGTGCCGCTACCGTATGCGGGCCTTCAAATCAGCAGGCGAATCGGTGGTGGTGGTGGTGGTAGCAGATATATAAATACCCGTGACGATGCAACATCTGCTATTCGATCAGATACCAATCCTCTGGGGAAAGACAATGTCCTTCTTAGCTAGCAACCACTCGGGCCCCGCAATCATCCTGGGCGACCCCTTGCCCGCACCACAGCACATTGCGTGGGCTCCAGGGTGCAACACGCCAATCGAGGTAGACTCTGGCCTGCGATTCGACGGCCCACGCAACGAGATCCTTAGAAGCGCCTTTGAGCGAACCCTCCACAACATCAAGCATGACAGCTGGGTCCCGCTGCAGGCCAATGAGTCCGTCATGGCCACGGTCCCTCCGATCAAACGGGGCGATAAGGTCGACACAGTCAAGTTTGACATCAAGGATATCGATGCCGACCTCCAACACGGTGTCAACGAGTCGTACACTCTGGACATCAAGCAGGATAGCAACCAGGTGGCCATTACGGCCGAAACCGTGTGGGGTGCTCTCCACGCCCTTTCCACTTTCGAACAAATAGTGATTGCTCGCGATGACGATGATCATCATAATCATCATCACGCTGAGACGCTGTTTGTCCAGTGTCCAGTGTCTGTTAAAGACGAGCCCAAGTTCCCATATCGGGGGTTGATGCTTGACACTGCGCGAAACTTCTACTCTGTAGACGCCATTCTTCGACAAATTGACGGCCTTGCAATGGCCAAGATGAACGTCCTCCACTGGCATTTGGCCGACACCCAGTCCTGGCCCGTCTACGTCAAGTCCTACCCGCAAATGACCAAGGACGCCTACTCCAGGCGTGAGATCTACAAGCCGGAAGACGTCAAGAAGATTGTCAACTACGCCAGGGAACGTGGTGTTCGGGTGATCCCCGAAATGGACATGCCAGGTCACTCCTACTCTGGATGGAGACAAGTGGACAAGAGCATTATCGCCTGCGGAGACTGCGCATGGCAAGACGCCGCGGTGGAACCGAACCCGGGCCAATTGGAGGTCCTCAACCCTAACACGTACAAGGTTGTCAAGACCGTTTATGATGATCTCAGCGAGATGTTCCCGGAAAACTTCTTCCATGTTGGCTTTGACGAGCTCAACACCGGTTGCTACAACACCTCCGAATCCATCCAGAAATGGCTCAAGGAAGATCCAAGCAGAAACTACAGCGATGTTGCGCAATACTGGGTCGACCACTCTCTGCCAATCTTCAGGAACCGTGACAACAGGCAATTGATCATGTGGCAAGATGCCGTTCTTTCCGCTGACATCCCCGCAAAGCACATCCCAAAGAACATCACTCTACAAGCCTGGAGCGGCGGTGTCACCCAAGTCAAGACTCTGGCCGCCATGGGCTACGACGTCATTGTGTCGTCTTCTGACTTCCTCTATCTCGATTGTGGGTTTGGTGGTGCTCTGGCCGATGACCACAGATATGACGTTCAGGTCGATCCCTCGCCAGGGAAGGCCTCCTTCAATTACGGTGGTAACGGCGGATCGTGGTGTGCCCCATACAAGACGTGGCAGCGTATTTACAGCTTTGATCTTCACTACAACCTCACAGCTGAAGAGGCTAAGCACGTCATTGGCGGTTCTGTCAATCTGTGGTCTGAGCAGACCGATACCGCGTCGGTCGATGTAGTTGTTTGGCCCAGAGCAGCCGCCTTCGGGGAATTATCCTGGTCCGGCAACCAAAATTCCACTGGAGGCCTCAGACTTGAAGACATGTATGTGAGAATCCTCAACTTCAGAGAGCGCATCTTCAACAGAGGCATCAATGCAGCTGCAATTTCTCCAAAGTACTGTGCCCAGCACCCAGGCACCTGTAACCTCAACAAATAGTTTCCCTTTCCTCCGTTTGTAATATATATACATTGATTTTGAACTTAATTGCCATAGTCACTATGTCTGTTGGACGGTGCAAAGATCTTCCCCCGCAGTGCGGGGTTCGGCGGAATGTTCACCGAGTAGCTCTTCTCCCCCACATTTTCGCAGATTCACATATAAAGGGAGGGGTGGACGGCTGTTTTTGACCTGCAGGGGAAGAGGTAACGTGTTTCTCATAATATAATGGTTTCCAAGGATTTTAAAGACTTGCCATCATTTGACCAGCTGCCGGACAAGCGGCGGTATTGGGAATGGGGTCCACCGGGCTCGTACGAAGAAGGGCTCGGGAAGCTAAACCTGTTAACGGATGCGCATGTGGCCAAGTCGGCTGCTTCTGAGATTCGGACTGGTAAACGTGTCGGCCTTGGTTGGGGCTTTGAAAAGCTCGAAAAGCCAATGCTGGGAAGAGAGGTGTATGATTTGAGAATCAAGTACGTAGACTACCCCAATGCATTGGACGATGAATACACCATCAACCCACAGCAGTCTTCTCAATGGGATGGCTTCAGACACCATTCTCAGCCAGTTGATCCTAACCAGCGGACAAATTTCCAAAAAGACGATGTTGTGTGGTACGGCGGAGCAAAGGCCTCGGAGCTCACTGCAAAGAGCGAACGGATTGGCATCCAGCATTGGGCCAAGCAGGGCATTGTGGGCAGAGGTGTTTTGATCGATTATGCCAAATACGCTCGCGAAAAGGGCATCAAGTACTCGGCTTTTTCACTCCACACAATCAAGCTTTCCGAGCTAAAGGAGATCATTGTGCGAGACAACATCGAATTGCGACCCGGTGATATTCTCTTTCTCCACATCGGGCTAATTGAAGAGTGGGAAGCCATGACTGAGGAGCAAAAAGTCGTCTACCAGGGTCACCCTGAACACAGTGGCGTGGAGCAAACTGAAGACATGTTGCGATGGATTTGGGACAACCACTTTGCAGCTGTAGCTGGTGATGGCGTCAGTTTCGAGGTCTTTCCAGGGCAGAACCCCGATATCAGCCTCCACCATTATCTTTTGGCGGGCTGGGGCATTCCAATTGGCGAGATATTCGATCTCTCTGGGTTGGCCAAAATGTGTGAGCATCTGGGGCGCTACAGCTTCTTTGTGAGCTCGGTCCCATTCAATGCGGTTGGAGGAGTTTCATCGCCACCCAACGCTGTGGCCATCTTTTGAGTTTGAGCTAGAACGTAGAAAATACCAAAGGCCATCCTTTTCTGAGCTCGTCTTCCTTCAATATAGCTCTGATTGTGTCGCCAATTGCCTCCGGCGGCTTCTTTTTTCTCCGAAAAGAAGCAAAAAAGGTAGCTCTGCGAGGCTCACCAGTGCTTTTGCTTCTTTTCTAGAAAAGAAGGCCGCCCGCAGGGAAATGCACCGCTGCGAGGCTCACGTAGCCTTCGGCGACTTCTTTTTTCTCCGAAAAGAAGCAAAAAAGGTAGCTCTGCGAGGCTCACCAGTGCTTTTGCTTCTTTTCTAGAAAAGAAGGCCGCCCGCAGGGAAATGCACCTCTGCGAGGCTCACGTAGCCTTCGGCGACTTCTTTTTTCTCCGAAAAGAAGCAAAAAAGGTAGCTCTGCGAGGCTCACCAATGCTTTTGCTTCTTTTCTAGAAAAGAAGGCCGCCCGCAGGGCAATGCACCTCTGCGAGGCTCACGTAGCCTTCGCCGACTTCTTTTCCAGAAAAGAAGGCTGCCCGTAGCACTAGCGAGGCCCTAACGCTTCTGCGTCCCCGCCGGGCACTGGACCTCTGCGAGCCTCGGGTCGGAATCTGAACTGGAGCGTATTCAAAAGAGTAACCACCCTGTTGAGCAGTTTCAAATCCAATTGATAAACACGCCACGTTGCTAGATAGAGGTAACGCCGTAGATGGATGTGCACACGGGTACACTCAGTCCGCGGTGATAGCACCGTTTGAATGGCGTATAATGGACGCAGATAACCGTTTTGCCGTCCATACGGCTGAGTAGATCATGATCGATAGCTAGCGATCACTACCGTTCTGAACAAGATAAGATAATATCAGCTTGCTGCGAACCGCTCGGCCGGATTCCGTTGAGATCTAGCGCCAGGCGGTGAGAGACTCAGGATTGCTAAACCGATCATCTACTCGGCAATTGAACTTGTTTTCGGTCCATCCGGACGGATTCCGCACAAATTGGCGTCTATTTGGGCTACCGGTGGTCTCTATTCCGTTAATTCTCTCACAGCCCTCTCATGCGCCCACACAGAAGTGGTAAGGATTCTCAGGTCCGGAGCCGCAAAAAACAATAAACGGCGCGCGGCTGGAACCGGGCGGGCGGTTCCCGGCCAATCCGTGGACCCGCAATGACTCAAGTTTAACCGCAGATCGGGCCGGTGCATCAGTGGGCCAACTCGGGTCTCAATGGCATTTTTTTCAAGAGGCGATAGCAGCCAACCCCGTTGCCATCAGTCTGACCGTAGATTCCCTTTCTCTTCACTCACACACACACACATACACAAACCATGACCAAATCGGCGTTGAACATTGGCGTCCTGGCGTTGCAGGGGGCGTTTGTAGAGCATATTGCCCATTTCGAGCAGGCCAGATCAAGCCTCCGAGAAGCGGGCATTGAATTTGAAGCATTCGAGGTCAGAAACGTGAAGGAATTGGAGAAATGCGATGCATTGGTCATCCCAGGTGGTGAGAGCACCACAATGTCGCTGGTTGCGGAGCGATCAGGACTGTTGGAGCCATTGCGCAAGTTTGTCAAGGAAGACAAGAAGCCTGTCTGGGGTACGTGTGCAGGGATGATTCTGCTGGCTGAAGAGGCCACTCGAACCAAGAAGGACGGTCAGGAATTGATCGGTGGGCTGAACGTCAGGGTAGCGCGGAACCACTTTGGCAGACAGACCGAATCGTTCGCAATGAAGCTGCCAATGGACTTTCTGTCTGGACAGGAATTCGAATGTGTATTTATTCGGGCGCCGATTGTTGAGGCCGTGATCTCGCCCAAGACTGAAAAGGTCGACCAGGACCACGTCCGGGCGCCTCTGGACGCAGCTCCAAAGTCGGAGGTGCGCATTTTGGGCACCATTCCTGCGGAGATGGCCAAAGACGGCCAAGAGAAGGTGATTGCGGTTCAACAGGACAATGTTTTTGGAATCAGCTTCCATCCCGAGCTGTCCCCGGACACTGCGATCCACGAGTGGTGGCTCAAGGAGTGTGTCTCCACCGCATACTAGACACCCGATGTGTATTAATGTGTAGCTACGAATGTAATCTTGGTTTTTTTTACTCAATTGACCGTCATGGCTAAGCAAAAAGCACAATTGCCTCGCAGAGCTACCTTTTTTGCTTCTTTTCGGAGAAAAAAGAAGCCGCCGGAGGCCACACAGGGTCCGCGTATTGCCCTGCGGGCGGCCCTCTTTTCCAGAAAAGAAGCAAAAGC
Source organism: Blastobotrys terrestris (assembly GCA_030674225.1). NCBI lineage: Eukaryota > Fungi > Ascomycota > Dipodascomycetes > Dipodascales > Trichomonascaceae > Blastobotrys > Blastobotrys terrestris. Next base: position 111,113 of record JAJLUR010000010.1, on the reverse strand, counting down.
ACTGGTGAGCCTCGCGGAGAAGCCGCTGGAGGCAATTGCCCCTTTCTTGCTTCTTTTCGCAGAAAAAGAAAGCCACCGGAGACTGGGTTCCCCTCTCCACGTGGACGGAGAATGAATTGGATCTGCCCTCAGCCGTTCGACACATCTTGCCTGTTCTGGGAGAGTGGACCCGGGTAAGGCGATGGACGGTATATGATTTGCCGTAAAAGAGCCGCCGCAGTGGTCCCGGTGCCGGGGAGTTGGTCCCAACTGCGCAGTACTTAAGAAGTCAGTGGTCTCCACAGAATTTGCTCACCTCTTTTTTCACTCTCCAAACATGTCCTCTACTGAATTCAAGCTCAAGGCCGGATTGGCCCAAATGTTGAAGGGCGGCGTCATCATGGACGTTGTCAATGCCGAGCAGGCCAAGATCGCCGAGCGGGCCGGTGCCTGTGCTGTGATGGCGCTCGAGAGGGTTCCAGCCGATATTAGGGCTGAAGGTGGTGTTGCCCGTATGAGTGATCCTAAGCTCATCAAGGAAATTATGGAGGCCGTGTCCATTCCGGTGATGGCCAAGTGCCGTATCGGCCACTTCGTTGAGGCCCAAATCCTCGAATCCCTCGGGGTCGACTACATTGACGAATCCGAGGTCCTGACCCCGGCTGACCACCACAACCAGATCTCCAAGAACAATTTCAAGGTTCCATTCGTCTGTGGTTCCAAGGATCTTGGTGAGGCCCTTCGTAGACTCGCTGAAGGTGCTGCAATGATCAGATCCAAGGGTGAGGCCGGCACCGGTGATGTTGTCGAGGCTGTCAAACACATCAGAACGATCAATTCCCAGATCAAGCATGCCTCCGTCATGAACGAAGACGAGCTCTTTGCCTACGCCAAGGAGCTCCGCGTCCCAGTCGATCTCCTCCGAGAAGTGGCCAAGTTGGGCCGTCTCCCAGTCGTCAACTTTGCCGCCGGTGGTGTCGCCTCTCCAGCCGACGCTGCTCTGTGCATGCAATTGGGCGTTGACGGTGTCTTTGTGGGTTCTGGTATCTTCTTGGGCCACAACCCGGAGAAGAGAGCCCGGGCTATCGTCCAGGCCGTCACCAACTACAAGGATCCAAAGGTTCTTGCCGAGGTCAGCACTGATCTTGGCCCAGGCATGGTTGGCCGCACTGTCGAGTCCCTCCAGAAGACCGAGCGTTACGCCGGTAGAGAGTAAGCCGTCTAGCTATATATTATGTTATGTATAAGTACAAGAGTTCGCTACAGTTATTGCCCGTGGATCCTGATCTGTCTCATCGGATCGGACTGATCGGCGCCCTGAAATTTTCATCGGTACCCCGCGTGGGGTCGGATTATCCCTGCCGGTCACAAATGCCCTGCGGGCTGCGTTCTTTTTAATTGCCTCGCAGAGCTACCTTTTTTGCTTCTTTTCGGAGAAAAAAGAAGCCGCCGGAGGCACCACACCCTACGGGGTCTATGTATTGCCCTGCGGGCGGCCTTCTTTTCTAGAAAAGAAGCAAAAGCACTGGGAAACATGTTGTGTTCATGCGAATTAGTATACTTGGTTTACTACCCTGTCGGAAATTTTATTTGTGAAACCTATAAGACGTAGCAATGTAATATTCGAAGACTCGGTTTGAGTGGGACAGTATATTATAATGGTGTTGTTTCTATTTCGTTGATGGTGTGTTCTTCGTTGGGGTTCAACTATCAGCAGGCTTATTTACTTCATTTATCTGTCAGCGCCAGAGACAAAATCTGCGATGTGAGATTCGAGGAGCTTATTTGATCGTCCCACATCCTCCGACTGAAATGGCACTGGATGTATAGATGTTCCAATGTTTACGCAAATACATATGCATACCTTTTTTTGTTCATTCCGTTTTACTTCATTTACTAACAGATAACCTGTACAGGTTAGGCCATCGTTCTTTTTTTTTTTATTGGTTATTTCACTTCATTTATTGAAGCCGCCGGAGGCTACACACGGTCCGCGTATTGCCCTGCGAGCGGCCTTCTTTTCTAGAAAAGAAGCAAAAGCACTGGAACCGCTTCGTAGAGCTACCTTTTTTGCTTCTTTTCGGAAAAAAGAAGCCGCCGGAGGATATGCCATACACAGGTTTTTTTTATTTCACTTTTACAGGGTGCGTATGCATATTCCTATGTATAGACTCGGTTTTCAGAGAACATATATGCACAACATCCATTCTGGCTGTCTTTCTTCGACCTATTTGGGTATGCACATAGTTATTGGGTTATGAAGAAAGAACCCTCGATAAGTGTGGATGTATTGCTGCAATCGATTGCTTCGGACTGAGCATGATGGAATCTATCACATCAACGGCAACCAAACCCAAGTTGAAGAAATCATGTAAATTTTGGTGATTTGATTCACCCAAGTGCCGATGTGTATCCATGTGGTGGCTTCTGCTCTCAAGAGTTACTTCCAATCCCCCATACCCATTGTTGAGTTGAGAACCCCATGACGACTCTGTCAGTCTGCCCACACCGATAATGGCATTCATTCACGCTACGATTAGCAATTTACCGGAACCCAATTACACAACGCTCCTATACTTCTAATTTACCAGTTGAAGACCCACCCGAGGCTTCAATATCGCCGATGAAATATAATCCACCAGCTTGATCACAAGCTCCTAAGTCTCCATAACATTTGCATCTACATGTCGATATATTAAATATATCAGGTCAAAACAAACCGCAGTGGAAAAGAATTTTGCTGCGTGGTTTATTTTGTGTACTTTGATGCTCAGCTCTAGAAATAACAGGAACCACGCAGCACTGTTGCTGACTATCCTATAGCTTGAACGTGAGCTACTACCAAACAATTGTTCCTAGTGACCTACCTCAGTACGAGGGTGCTGGTGGCAGGCCATTAGACAACAATACTGCAGTCACCACAGAGCCCAGGGTCCAGATATGACCAGCAACGTCTTCGAAGAAGAGAAGCTGAAGCATCCCACGGCCACTTCACAGAACCACGTGACTGCTCCAGTGCACGTGACCTGGGTACCCCGGGGAGCATGTATGTCCAGCGGGCGGCCGTATTTCATAGAAGAGAAGCAAAAGGACTGGAGCCTCGCAGAGCTACCTTTTTTGCTTCTTTTCGGAGAAAAAAGAAGCCGCCGGAGGCAATTGCCCTGCGGATGGCCTTTTTTTCTAGAAAATAAGCAAAAGCATCGGTGGGCCTCGCAGATCTACCTTTTTTTTTTACTCTTTTCAAAAAAAAAGGACCCACCGGAGACCGCAGAGAGCTGATTACCCCCCGAAACAGGGCTATATCGAATGTGCCCACTTTCCGTTTCGGGCGAAGAATGCCCCTGAATCCCCACGACGTACATTGTGGACCTACGGAATTGTCAGCACAAGGCCGAGCTTCGGTCCGCTCTCACGGTATCGGCACCCCTACTATTGTCCGACCCTTTGCTTTTTTGTAAGGCTTTCTCTCTTCAAGCGCATGCACAAGGTCTTTGTAGAGGAATCACCAATGGCTGGGAGGCAGACCGTAATGAATGTGGGTAACGACAATCGGTATGGGATGACGGACCGCTGGAGGCTCAACAGTGGCAACAGTGATGATGGGTTCCGGGACAATGTCGGAAGCGGACACAACAAGCCTAAGCGGAGTCAGGCCTGTGTGAGCTGTAGACGCCAAAAAATGAAGTGTCAGTTTAGTACGCAGTCTGATCCGCCGCGATGCGATCGGTGTAGACAGTCGAATGTGGAGTGTAAGTTTGAGATACGGGCGAACGACAAGCAATGGACTTCCTCTGTGGAGGATCGGCTCAAGAAGCTGGAGGACTCTCTAGGGGAGGTGATGGATCTGCTGCAGAACCACAACGTGTGGGGACGGTCCCCGATTGGGGAGGGTCATTGGCTGGATACGCAGCCGCTGCTAGGCGATCACAAGAGCCCGTTGAAGCGGGCGCATGCGACCAAGGATCTGGCGAACGGACTGCTGTCGGGACTGATAGACAGCAGACGGGGCAGCTTCAATGCCAATTCCAATAACAATGACAGTCCTCCCTCGGAGCCGGCAACGAAACGATATAAGGTTGAAGACGCGAGCACAATGGATGCTGGGGAGGCCAGCGAATGCATAGAATTCTTCAACGCCAAGCTAGCACGCTATCTGCCCATTCTCATCTTCAAGTACTTGCCTCAATTCGACATTTCGGTCCAGAAGCGGTCACCGATCCTGTTTCTATCCATCCTGTCGGTGGCCTCGTTGTACCATCCGAACTACCAGAGTCGGCACGACACCTTCCGGAAGGAGTTTGAGAGCGTAGCGGACTCGCTGGACTATGCTGCACTGGCAATGTCCGGCGAAAGCAACCTGCAGCACGTGGTGGACGTGGTGGTGGCATTGAGTCTGGCGGGAGCGTGGCTAGGAGGTGAACTAGGCTTCAGGATGAGCGTCACGGCGAGCAATTTGGCTGGAACGGTGTTCCCACAGGTGCAGGAGAACACCCCGGTGAACGACACGGCTAAGCGGGAGCTCGTGAGCGCAGTGGGGCTAATGACGTACATAATTGAGCAACGACTGCGGGTGGTGCATGCCCGCCCAGTGGACCCGAACCAGATTGTGAACGGAAAGCGACGAGACATCTTCTTTGCACAGTACATGTCGTCGCTCATGTCGGACAGAAAGGGCCATCACCACGAGATGGACGTTGCGCAGCTCAAAATCACCGCCAACGTCGAGCTGTGCGCAATAATCCTCATGCTCCAACTGGATCTACGGCAGGATGAGGTCAAAACAGACGTGCTCTTCCATTGGAACAACCAGCTGGACAAATGGCTGTCCGAATGGATGGGAAAACTCACCGTCAACCTGTTGCCGTCGTCCTGGAAGCCTGTGATGCTCACGTTCCATTTCGCAAAGCTCTTCCTTAATAGCATGGCCGTCAGTAGCTTCACCTCCGGCCCACAGGTAGCAGCGTCGATAGATGCCTACATCGATCCCGACCAACACGACAAGTTTGCTCGAGCAGCCGAGAACTCGGCGCTGGACATTCTGGACATGCTCGTTCGAGATCGCGACATTGAGCGGTTGGTTGCGGTGGCTCCAGTGTTCTATCCGACTATATTCATCACAGCCTGCGCACTGCTGCTCAAGCTGGTATCGACGTCCAGAATCATTGGCAGTGAGAACGTCAACGAGGAGAAGGTGATGCGGGTTGTCCGGAGCTCCTACAACATACTGTCCACGAAGCTCGGAGCCACAGTGCTGCCCTGCAACCCGTCTGTTCGAAATCTCGGTGTGGGGCTGGAGAAGGTGGCTGAGAAGCTGCAGAAAACCAGACAACCCAGCACTAGCACTACCAGCACCATCAGCCGTGACACTGCTCCTGCTAATCCTGATGCAGCCTACAACCGTCGTGTCAGCGCAGCCGGGACCGATGCACAGCCGCTCGACACAGCCACCGCCACGAATTATGACAATCCAGCTGCAAGTGGCGCACTCCCCACAAACTTTTGGTCGTTCACGCCATTCCGGACGCGTTATTCGGACGATGCTCAGGGTGCCCAGTTTACTGATGGCGATCAGGGGCTCCAGAACATCTGGCAGTCGTCCGACGGGAGTACTGATTTTCTATTCGATGCGTACAGTTCCAGCATCATTGACTCGCTCACTGGTGACTTGTGAGGAAACGGGGGCAGCAGGTGTGTCCGTCCAGGACGGCCTTCTTTTGTAGGAGCAGAGCTACCACTGTTTTGGGGGTGTATTTATTTATTTGTATAAACGTAATCGGAGTGTATATTATTAGTGTCAATTGGGCATTGCAGAAACGATAGTAGCTCACCGTAGGTCTCCTTTTTCAGATTAGAGGCATATGGGAGCTTGACTTTATTTATTATTTGAACAAACATATTAGAGTGTATTATTAGTGTCATTCGGGATTGTAGATGGGTTGTGTAAGTCGTCATGATCTAGGAGGTTCCTACGGAGGGGGGTGTGTGTGCCCTGCGGGCAGCCTTCTTTTCTAGAAAAGAAGCAAAAGCACTAGACGCCTCGCAGAGCTGCCTTTTTTTGCTTCTTTTCAGAGAAAAAAGAAGCCGTCGGAGGCATCTCACAGATACTTCTTAGCGGTTGCGGCGGACGCAACCGCAGCGGGGTCGTGTACAATATGAACGGATTCGAACTTGTGGGTTATGTTTCTGAGAACCTCATTTCTAAACGGTTCCAGAGCAGTAAGGAGGGACCCGGAAAAGAGCAATGCCGAGCGCTGGGGATCAATTGGCCCTTTTTTATCCGCACAGAGCGGAGAGACTAGATTGGCCAGGTGCTGAGCTGCACGGACGGCAATATCTTTGGCGGTCTGGTCGTGGGATTCGTAAGCGGCGTGAAGAACGGTTTTGGCAACGGAGGCGACCCTAGTTTTCTGCGTGGGGTCGGTGAGCTGCAAGGACTGGATGAGTCCTACGTGGAGGGCCGGGCCCGGAGTGCATTCGAGGGTACGCAGGATATCCAATTGCCATGGAAGGAAGGAGCTGGCGCTGTGAGTGATCACGCTGGATTCATTGGCAGCAAGTACCGACTTGAGCCCTTCTATGCCGATCCAGTAGCCAGAACCTTCGTCTCCTAGGACGCTTCCGTAGCCACCGCTGCGACACAGCAGGGTGGTATCTTCAAAAGCCATCGCAATGGACCCAGTGCCCGCGATCAGCCCGACAGCCTGCGTTGCCGGGGTGAATGTGAGCTGTGATGCGAGAAGTGAGGCGTCGTTGGTCAGAATGACATTCTCCGGAGCCAGATCAAACAGTTCGCACAATCGTGTCTTCACAACGTCGTACGAACCCAATCCGGCAAATCCCGCCCAGATTGCGGCTATAGAGTCGATAGTGATGCTGTTCGGGATGGCCTGTTTGACGCTGGCAATCATACCTTCCACTCCTACGGACAGGATGTTGGAAGAGCCCGCCTGGCCAAAGGCCACTTGGTTGCCTTCGGAATCGGACACAATTATCCGGGTTTTGGAGCCTCCACCGTCGATGGAAAGGACCAGGGGCGACATCGACATCTCAGCAGTGACAGAATGAATATACAGAAGGGCCACTCACGGTGTGGATGTATCGGGTTGGTGGAGGGGCGAGCTAGTAGTAGCGTCGACGGAGTGGGAATTTCAGCCTCGGACGCAAACCGCCGAGTTCGCCGAGTTCGCCGGACGGTGCACGGCTGAGAGAAAAAGTAAGTAGAAAAATCAGGCCAAGAAAAGAGAAACATTAGCTTATTTTTTGTGGCGTGTGCAAGATGAAAAAGGGAGTAATTAACAGTCCCAGGGATTTCTTTGACGGTGCAGTTGAGTCGCTAGAGAGGGTCACAATCACCGAGGGAATGCCCCGCAGAAGGACTGTTTGCCCACTTTCTGGACCGTCCGTAACGTCAGGGAACGCCAACTCTCCGTCCTAATTAGGCTGCTTCGGGATTTCTTACTATGAATGTGAATACACACACTCACAGCTTAGTGCGCATGGGATTGAATCACGTGATGCTAATATGCAGAATGCTGATAGTCTAATCCAGGGCCCAGTCTCAGATTGCGTTCCCTGCTGGCGCCGCTTCTTTTTTTTTGGTTACGGCTGTTTTGGATGATTGACGTGGGAATCTTCCCTGGGTATATTTCACTTCTAGGGCATCAATTGACCACCTACCGCAGGTCACTACCTACACTCAAACGTTAAGCAACAGCGCTATGCATACCTCATAATATGCATAACAACAGGACCTCTAGACACACACATACACTCTATATACGATGACAGGATTATGATTTTATTATATATGCATCTAGTGTTTTAAGAATGAGAATAGCGTCAAGTGAAAATACAATTGAATACCAACTGATGAACACACGGAATAACCGTACAAACGCTCTGAACACATCACTTCATTTCTGTAACCGCTACATCACAGGAATCTCACAACAACAAGCAGGCTTTTAACATTCAGCTCGGATCAGTCCCCAGGTCACAACCTAGTCCTGAACCTTAAACTACGGCACTAACCCTAAATTAACCGCAGAACCGCTAAACACACGCATAAACTCTATAGCCCCTGAACGGCTCCAACATCAGCGTTTACCGTTAGAGAGCAACGCTAAACTAAACTGGCAGCCTGAGCAGTACAGGTCCGAATAAACGCTTCTACACCGTACCACACACCACGGCAATACACGTGGGAAACTCTACGGGATCAACGTGTGCCCTGCGGGCGGCCTTCTTTTCTAGAAAAGAAGCAAAAGCACTGGTGGAGCCTCGCAGAGCTACCTTTTTTGCTTCTTTTCGGAGAAAAAAGAAGCCGCCGGAGGCATATTGCCCTGCGGGCGGCCCTCTTTTCTAGAAAAGAAGCAAAAGCACTGGTGAGCCTCGCAGAGCTACCTTTTTTGCTTCTTTTCGGAGAAAAAAGAAGCCGCCGGAGGCATATTGCCCTGCGGGCGGCCTTCTTTTCTAGAAAAGAAGCAAAAGCACTGGTGAGCCTCGCAGAGCTACCTTTTTTGCTTCTTTTCGGAGAAAAAAGAAGCCGCCGGAGGCTACACGCACAGCGGTTTCCCCGTAGAAACCGGAGCAAGGCTGGACAATCTGCCGACCCTGCAGACGACATCGCAAGCCGCAGGATGCCCTAATTTCTCTTTTAGGAGATATTATTTTGCTGCGGCGCAAATGCATGTACAATCCGGCGTCTAATTTTGAAATATAAAAGGAACCCAATCGCGTCCATTTCCACTCCCAGAGACGACCTCAGCGTCTGCTCTCATAACCTCAGGGACTTCACACATTAGTATGATGCAGAGACCCCCAATTGAGGTCAAACAGGAGGAGCTCGATAGCCGTGCTCTACCTCTACCTCTACCCCACCCCCCACTTCCCTCACTTCTCCAGACCTACACGCTGGACGCCACACAATAGAGAGCTCAAGGGTCGAGCGAAGCCACACCCTACTGCTGATGCAATTCTCTACTCTAGGGGGGTTGATGTCTTGCCCTGCGGGCGGCCTTCTTTTCTAGAAAAGAAGCAAAAGCACCGGTGCCTCGCAGAGCTACCTTTTTGCTTCTTGTCGGAGAAAAAATAAGCCGCAAGAGGCACTCCACTCCTCTCCGCGAAAGGCTACATGGACCTGTGGTGGCATCGTTATCAGGCTGATCCGACGTAGGATCGAGATAACCGTTATGGCACCGCAGAGCGATCAACAGCAGGATGTGTGCGGTTGCCCTATTCGACAAGCGCCATGTAACATCATCTCCGGCGCATCTGGGGTACCGGTTCGGGCAATATTCCCATCTCCCCCGCCTGAAATGTTACTGTTACATAGACCGCCGGCCTATGTTACACAACGCGCGCAACGGTTTCTCCAGGTTCGCGAGGGGGGGTAGCGGGGCTGCGAGCCCTGTGACTGTGGACGTTTTCTGGGGAAATGGATGCAAGACCAGTGAGGGATCCGTTCTCCCCTCCATCTGATATCGTTCTCTGCATCCTCATTGTCACTCCCTTGCATTGCAACAATTGCAACCTACCACCACCACGCTACCACCACACACTATCTGACCCGGCTGATAAGCCGAACACACCCAAAAGCGGAAGGGGGCGAGGTGGGGGCGGGGCTAAAGAGCAACGAACGTTTCTTTTTCCAGCCTTCCGTTCGGCGGGAGCCTCCGCGCTGCAGGTGGTACTATTACTAGTGCAACTGCGAGAGATAAAAAAAGAAAAAGAAAACAGGGAATTGGGGGTGTATAAAAATGGACCATCGCTCCCCAGATCAGCGGTTCCCTTTTTTTTTCGCTCTCTCTCACTTCTAACTGCTCTCTCTCACCGCATAATCACGCTGGAGCACTATTATGACCGAAGAACTCAAACACCCGCCCCCAGTGTCAGAGGTCGACAACACCTCCAACAACAGCCAGCCCCTGGTACCTGACGAGGAATTGGCCGTCGAGAAAAGGGGGGGCTTCATCGGCAAGACTGCAGGCTACCTCCGAAACCCCTGGGCCCAAGTGATCGTGATCGCCTTTGTGTGCTTCTGCTGTCCCGGTATGTACAACGCCCTCCAGGGTGTTGGAGGTGGTGGTCAAGTCGACTCCGAGGTTAACTCCAACGCCCAAGTGGCTCTGCTTTCCACCACCGCAGCTGCCGCCCTCTTCATTGCCGGTCCACTGCTTTCTATTATTGGTCCTCGAAACTGCGTTCTCATCGGCGGTTGGACCTACGCCCTCTACTCGGGCTCGTTCCTCAACTACAACAAGACCGCCAACGGGGCCTTTGTCATTGCATCCGGTGCCCTGCTCGGTCTCGGCTCGTCCTTCCTCTGGGTCGCCCAGGGCGCAATCATGACTTCCTACGTCCACGAGTCCCAGAAGGGTCGCTCCATCGCCGTGTTCTGGTTCATCTTCAACATCGGTGGTGCAATCGGATCCCTCATCTCCTTCGGCATGAACTACGACAGCGGCAGCGATGGCAGCGTCAATAACGGCACCTACATTGCATTCATGATTATCATGCTCTTCGGTTGGGCCCTCGCCGTGCTCATCTGCTCCCCAAAGCACATCAAGAACAAAGAGCTGCGAAACGAGATGGCCGTCGACAACTCCGGCCTCGCTAAGAAGCACGGCTTCTCCAAGGACCGTCTCATTCGCTCCTTCACACGAATGGTCAAGGTGCTCATGAACTGGAAGGTGCTCTGTCTGCTCCCGCTCTTCTTCACCGCCAACGTCTTCTATTCGTACCAGCAGAACATCGTCAATGGCGAGGTCTTCAACATCCGAACCCGATCCCTCAACGGTGCCCTGTACTGGATCGCACAGATGTTCGGTGCAATCGTCATGGGCTTCATCCTCGACTCCATCCCTGCTGGCCGTCGTATGCGAGGCATCATCGGCTGGATCTTCCTCTTTGTCATCGGCATGGCCATCTGGGGTGGTGGATACAAGTACGAGCTCTGGGTTGAGGACCGGGTCGATAGGGGTCTCGTCCAGAACGTCGACTTCAAGGACGGCTCGGACTTCCTCGGTGGAATGTTCCTCTACATGTTCTACGGCGCATACGACTCCATCTGGCAGGCCTTCTGCTACTGGCTCATGGGTGCAATCACAAACTCCCCATACGTCACCGGTGTCCTCGTCGGCTCGTATAAGTCCTTCCAGGCTGCCGGAGGTGCCATGGCCTTCCGCCTCAACGCCCTCAAGCTCCCATGGATGACCCAATTCGCCGTTTGCTGGGGTCTCTGCATGGCCACCCTTGTCGTTGCGCTTCCAACCGTCCTCACAATCTCCGAGACTAACATCCTTACCGACGAAGAGGTCGCGGCTGAGACTGGCGGCGATGTCAAGGAGGCACCCGCCGAACAGGTCTAAAATGTGTATAGTCGTTTCCTCGCTAATTTTAATAATATTAATGATAACGTTTCGTTCAGATTATCCTACATCCGTTTGCATTCTATGGTGTCCGTGTGTGCCCTGCGCGCGGCCTTCTTTTCCAGAAAAGAAGCAAAAGCACTGGCCTCGCAGAGCTACCTAAAAGAGGGGAGCCTAAGGCACAACGCCCTTTTCTGGCATTGAATCTAAACCTTATATCCATTCAGTTTTATAGTGAATTCAATAATTATGCAAAATGGTCCACCACGTCGTTCTCCACTTTTGTGTTGGGTTGCTGGGAACTTTCGACTACTATGGCTATTGCATTGGTTCCTTTCTGTTAATTTGTTTCTGTCATTTCGTTCAACCGTTGATGTCGTTTCAGATCGCTTGGGTCCTTTATATTTCAAATAGCTCTCAAAGCTTAGTTTCAAATTCACGAGTCGGGCAGCCCGTGGTAATATGATTCTATTCACCAAATAACAGCCGTACGATAGTTCAGGTGTGGATAACACACGGAGAATTAGGCTGACGACTCTCGAGATAGCGCAGTATACGTCTTACCGTCATTAAGGGTGTGTGTATATACAGACTGTTCTATTATTCAACGTTGTCCTGTGTCAAACCATGAAAACTTTTGTTGAGCAAGGATATTTTACTCAACAGAAATGGCATATACCGTTTTCGAAAAGGTTTGCCAAGTCACTGGCAAGAAAAATTCGTACCCAGGTAGATATCTGACAATTGCCTGCAGTTTATCTGGAAGTTCTGTAGATAAGCTTAATTCTGAACCAGGCAAAAACGCAAAATACGATGAATGGAAAGAACTAGTGCACACATAAACTTTGCTTTGTACGTAGAAAATGTGGTTTCTACAGAACCAGTGAGGTTTCGTATGATACGCCACATAGCTATTCCCAGGCAGAAAATCTGATAGAAGTTTACCAGCAAAACCCTATGAAAGAAGAATGCAGAAGAGATATACTTTCATTGCTTGACCGTGGCTGTTAAGCATACACATGCACGCCAACTTTTTAAACTGACCTGCCAAAACAACATACAGGCAGAAGGGATATTATGAAAGCGCCTTAACTACTAATCTTCTTCCATATGAATGGCCATCAAAAGTAGACTGACGCTCCTCTATAATCTCATTCTTAATTTCTTCAATTTTTTAGTTGGATAGGGGTGTATGACTTCGTGTGTTCAATGCACGCATCGGGAAGGTAGTCCCACATTTCGACGGGTTAATGCGACCAGTTCTACAAGACTATTCAACGTAGAGAATGTTCTTGTTTCTTAACGCTTTTCACGGATGTCAGCCGTAGAATAATCGTAGTTCATTTTTGTGGGTCGTTTCAGTCTCAATTCCGATTGCATCTCACCAGCCTCGACATGAAAACGGTTTACAGAAATAGGTGTGTTTTTTTGCCTAGAATTCCTCGAAGTGCAACGTTTTGGATTTACCTCTGACCTGTACCAAATGGTTGGTAGGTCGATTGCATTCGGTATATAATAGACGGAATCCTATGCAGAGGCACCTTTATAGCACGCACTGAGCCTCCAAATTCGGTACAAAGCTTGAGCCGTTTGCTTTCCTATTTCTTTTACGTGTTCATTGAAGCGCAATTGCTTAATTATCCCTGGGAGCTCGATCTCGCCGTAGCTGGCTCGTGCCCATCACAAGAATGACTACAGGGCCAGTGCGTTTCTGTTTGATATCCTGCGTAGTGGGATAGATAGAGCACAGCTTTCTCCTAGCTCCGCGTTCATTTTTTGGCTGGAGGCCAGCCTGCACATTTTTCAACAATCATGAACAGCAATATGCCGTACAGAAAGCATTATCTTTTAGCTTCTTTGGAGGAAACACAAGCTACGGGGCCCATGTGTGCCCTGCAGGCGGCCCTCTTTTCTAGAAAAGAAGCAAAAGAAGCAAAAGCACTGCTCAGCAATCGAACAATGGCTATGGCCTCGCAGAGCTACCTTTTTTGCCTCCTTTCGGAGAAAAGAGATACCGCCGGAGGCACACCCTGCCCTGCTGGCGGCCTCAGCGATCTGGGAACGGTTATAGCCTCGCAGAGCTACCTTTTTTGCTTCTTTTCGGAGAAAAAAGAAGCCGCCGGAGGCACACACTGCCCTGCGGGCGGCCTTCTTTTCTAGAAAAGAAGCAAAAGCACTGCTCAGCAACCGGGGAATGGTTATAGCCTCGCAGAGCTACCTTTTTTGCTTCTTTTCGGAGAAAAAAGAAGCCGCCGGAGGCACACACCCCCTACGAGACACAAGCACCGCTGAACTCTCGGGGAGTGGATATCGTCTCGCAAAGCCACCTTTTTTGCATCTTTTCGGAGAAACAAGAGACCACCGGAGGCACACTGGGAGCGAGGTGGGTAGATTCGGGTGAGCCGATTAGGTTTGCAGGCGGGTTCATGCAAAGATGGACGTACGCTGGGATCATATGTACCTGAATGCGTGGCGCATGGTGATGTGAGGGAAGGATAATCGAGGAGAGCGGAAGAGCGGTGACGCCAAACCTGCTGCGGTCGCGAAGATATTACGAGAAGGGCGTTTCTTGTTCCGTGGTACTGAGGACTGCATGACTGCATGTATGCAGCTGCAATGCGGAGGTGCAAATACGCAGCATTGAGTGCTTCCTGCACCTGACAAAAGTTGAGGCCAGACGCATGCAGCGGTACTCCAAGTTCTGCATAGATTGCAGTGCTCGGATGCAGGCACACATGTCTGTGTCGACGGAGCTTGGGGGAGGAATGAATGCGTTTTATATATGGCTATGTACGGAGAGGATTGGGGGAGGTGGAGGGGGGGGACTTTCATCTATGAACAGTGAGGGCTCCATTTGTACACTACTGACACGGACGGTTTTAGCTGACGAGCAGAGACGTAAATGAGACCGGATGTATCTGGTCACATTATATATATATTGTCTCTGTGCTTTTTTGCACCAACAAAAGTCAGTACGTACATGGAAGCAAGACATTGGTACGTTTGGGTTTTGAGTTGAGAAAGCTAAAAGAGCACTCACTGTCGTCACGGGAGAATATATTTTGTGCGGTGGTGAATAATAATATATTGCGACGGTTATATATAGCACAGGAGGCCAGGCGGGGCGGGTTTTAGCCGGAAATTGGTTAAAAATAACCTGCTGGGTGAGACAGAAGCATTTTTTTTTCTCGTGAGCTTCGAAGCCGGAGCCAGGAATTTTTTAACTTCTCGGAAACGTAGGCTGCAGGGGGGGTGGTTCTGATTGGCTCCTCGGCATGGTCCCATGTTTGTTTCTGGGAGAGGATGCATTGACTTGGATGCCAATGTTCGGTCTCAACGAAAACAGAGACAGCCAAATGTCTGGCAAAAACAAAGTTCAGACACGGAGTATTTTATTTTGGTGAGCAAACCTTAATCTTCTCGCTATTTGAAAATTCTCTCGTATCATATTAATTCGGCTTTTTTGTGGCGTCCACGGTAATGGAAATAGCAAAACAGGGCGTGCAGAGAGAGAGGGGGAGGGAGTTGGAGGGCAAAATTGGTGGAGAGAGGTGTGTGTGTGTGTGTAAGATGACTATGGGGGAAGGGTGGGAGGGGATCTGTTGGAAAAATTGGATTACGGGAGAAGGGCTATGTGAGTGTGTAGGGAGAGAGCGAGAGAGAGAGAAAGAGAGAGAGAGGGAGGGAGGGAGGATCCGCCTAGTCACGGCTTAGCGAAAACTTAGGTTATGTGTTGGACCCCTAGAACTGTGGTGTTGTTTTTTTTTTTGTTTTTTTTGTTTTTTTTTTTTTTTTTTTTTTTTTTTTTTTTTTCATGCTCTTCTATACCCTCGTTTGTATTATCCAACCTTGAACAGTCGCTTATTTTGTTTTCTTTTTTGTTTTTTTTTTTCCACCGTTTAAACTTCACACACATATATATATACGCTTTTTCACCCACACACATATATATATACACATATATCTGTCCCACCACCACACCCAAATTACAACAAAAAGGAAGCAGCGGTATATCGACAATCGTTCAGAAACAAACAAAAAACATGATGGTGCCTAATAACTATTCCTCTCTCCCGCCCATATCGTACTCGGGACCCGCAGCAGCAACGAGCTCTGCTGCTGCTGCTACTACCACTAATACTACTAACACGACGGGTGAGAACACACCCGCCAACCTACATTCTAACACTAAAACGCCGCCGCTGTCCACACCCAGGGAGTACTTTGACGACTACTCGAGCTACAAGTGGGGTCCGTCGCCGACGACGCCCATCCAGAGCCCGCAGCATTCGAACCTGTCGTCGCCCATCAGTCTGCCACCAATTCGAATGATTGGCATTGACAGCAGCAGCAACCACATCAGTCATCACCAGCAATTGCCCCCACTGACGCTTCCGGGCGAAAACACAAAATACTATCTCGGCAACAATACCAGCACCAGCTCGCTCAACACGCCCAGCAACAACTCGGTAGGAAGCTTCACGCCGTCCACGCCCCAGCACCATCCACCCAGCCATCCGCCATATCCTCTGCCGCCGCCGCCGCTGTCGTGCTCGCCGAGGTCGTCTGCGCCGCCGGTGCTGCCGCTGCCCTATAACCGCATAATGCCGCCGCACATGCAGTCTGCAGGTGCCCCTGTCAATCCCTCATCGGGATCGGCAACGTCCCCGAGTCGGGTGGGCCTGGGCATCTACCCTATCCGCAGCAGCACCAGCAGCACCGTCGAGGACCACGCACAGCCCATTCTGGCGGCTGGAAAGGACATCAAAAGGCGGACCAAGACTGGCTGTCTGACGTGTCGCAAGCGGCGGATCAAGTGCGACGAGAAGCACCCGACGTGCTCCAACTGCGACAAGTCCAAGCGGATCTGTCTGGGCTACGACCCCATTTTCCGCATCACCGCCGACAAGCGGCGGTCCCGCAAGCATGGCATTGTCAAGAAGCCCCACACGCCCACGTCCTCCTGCATCCCCGCGTCGCCCGGGCTGCCTCCGCCTCCGCCTCCGCACGACCATGAGCACGACTCGCGAAAGAATAGAATGAAAATCAACAGTCTGCTGGATGCGGCCGCGGTTCTAGAGAATGAAACAGCCACCACTACCAAGAACAAGCCGTCGACGGCGTTCCTAGGTGATGATGATGATAATGATGATGACGATGATGATGATGCTGCTGCTGCTGCCGCAGCCGGCCGTAGCAATGTCAAGTGGACGTCGTGGGACCAGCTGTGCCAATACTACAGCGCCCATGTAGGGCCGTACTTGAACAAGCTGCTGGACACACAACGGTTCACCGAGGTGAAGCTGTCTGCAGCCAACACGAGCGGACAGGAATTGGCCATTCTGGAGGCGGTGCGTCAGATCGTCAAGAGTCTGTGTCCGCGGTTTTATCTGGGCGATCTGACTGTGGACGAGTCGAAGATCCACAAGCTGGAGGAGCTGCGGATCTCCAACGACTACAAGCTGCTTCGATGCGTCTTCCAGCTGGTGGGCTCTGCCCCGCAGGACGACGTTGAGTTTCTACCGGTGGCAGAGACGGACAGCGAGGTCTACAACCGGATTCTGACCCTCCATCGGTTCGTTCATGCCAAAGCCAAGCCAGCAGCACACGCGCACGCACATCGACTGGACCGCACTTCCACGGCAGCAGCAGAAATGGACTACGCCATTGCGTCCAGCCATTTGGACCGCATCTGGCTCGTGCTCGAGTGTCTACCTCCCCCACCATTACAACAACAACAACAACCGATTAGTTGCAGCGCGTGTAGTAGTGTTATACACCACCACCACCACCATCATCACCAAAATGGCAGCAGCAGTAGCAGCAGCAGCACATTGACAAGCACGCAAATCGACGGATTGCTGGAGCTGGCGAACAAGGACGTGCTGCGATTGCCGATTCTGCTGGCATTGCATTACGTCTTGATGGACAGTCCTGTGCAGTCCAAGATCCGCTATCGGCTGCTGGATCTCACCGGGAACGGGCTCGATCTAATCTCCCAACGTCTCATCCAGCTTGTGTTGAATAGTCAATAATAATAATAATAATAATAATAGTTAGTATGCATAGCCGATAAAAGCCGGGTAACCTTGTTTATTATTATTATTTTATTTTTTTTTTTTTTAATAATTTTTTTTTTTTTTTCATCGCGCGCGCGCATTTCGTCGCGTCTGCATTGCATTGCATAAGCTATAGTTAGTAGTAGTAGTAACTCGTGCCAACAACTAGCTAGTCTGAGTAGTGATGTAAAAAAATGACGCGTACATATACATACAGCTGCAGACTTAATTCATGTAAAAAATTAAGGGCGATGTCATTATTACCATTATTGTTATTATTATTATTATTATTATTATTATTTATTACACCAGGAACAGGAAGCGGGATACGTTCACCACACACACACACACACACACAAGATTCTTTGCGTTGAATATATAGATAGGATGTGTAGAGTTGTAGGCCAAAAAACGGTGTCGGAAACGAACCAGCATTTTTTAATAGAAGCCGATCGCGATTAGGACTCCGCCTCCTCGACGCGACAGCCACCATTACCACCACCACTACTACCACGCAACACGGGGGGAGGCCCTAGATAACTGACTATATATAGCCCAATCATCTATTTTAGTGTATGCGCTCGATATGCAGCGATCGGAAAAAAAAAAAAAAAAAACAACAAAAAAACCCGGCAAAAGGATACCGGATGTGTGAGAAGGAGGCTATAACAACAACACTATAATATATATTTTTTTTTTCTCACTCTGTGGTACGTACGTGTGCAATCATCGGCTGCTGCAGGTGTGTGTACTTTATTTTTTTTGTGATGATCAATGAAACTACAATCGTCTGAGCCAAAAGGGCTCTCGTCAACGCACGATCGGTCTAGGGGGGAGGAGGGAAAGGTGACAGCACAGCAGCTGCAGTAGCAGCACAGCTATGTGTAAAAACTATCTCACGTCCCTTTTCCTCTCTCCTCCCCTATTGTTGCTGCTATATCGAAAAAAAAAAAAAAAAAAAAAATAAATAATTACACAGTCACATACGAGACGTTCTCTCTCTCTACTGTGTTTGGAAATATTTACTACTACTACT
>JAJLUR010000010.1:68268-92570 GCA_030674225.1 Blastobotrys terrestris | reverse complement strand
AATAGACACATAAACCACGACAACAACAACACGAGAGGAGAGCACAACACCACCCTCGCTGTACTTCTATTTCATCATCACTCACAACAATATATACATATATTGAACAACAACAGCAACAACAACAACAATATATTGCAGTGTGGACAACAAACCGTATTTATTTTTGGCGCATCGAACAGAGACCACAAGACTAATAATAGTACACATACAGTTAAGGTTCCCAAAGCTTCTTTTTTTCTTTACACCGGATCATGAGAAACCTGACTGGAGCACAGAACCCCGATCCATATGGAAACGGCGACGCATCATATCACTCCCTCCACCACGAGGAGGAGCCCCCTCAGAACCCGTTCATGGCGGAGTCCCAGACCCTGGACGACTCGTCCGATGCTTATTCGCTGCAGTCCGAAAACAACATGATGTACAATAACAACGGACCCTACCACGCATATTCGGATCATCCTCAATACCCGCCCTACGCACATTCCCCGGACCCTAATTCGCCCATGATGCGTGAAATCCCCCCAAACCCCCCTCCCCACGGTATGGGCATGGCAATCTCCTCCCACCCGAACCTGGACGTCCCCGTCTCCCGTCACTCTTCCACCTCCCTCAGCGGCCTCGGCTCGTCCGAATTCGATAGATATCCAAATAGAGTCAGCTCCGCTGCCCCCTCCGTCGGCTCAGGCGCCCCCTTGCTCTATGGCGGCGCTGGTGTTGGTGCTGCGGCCGCAGGCATGAGAAACTCAACCATGTCCGACGAATCAGGGTCCTCCCTCTCGTCCCAGGATCAAGACGTCAACGGCTCAAACCCGTTTGTCGTCAACGCGGACTTCTCCCCCTTCGGGGGCTATCCCGCATCGTCCTTCCCGCTACATCTAGAGGAAAAGGAAGCGGACGACTATCTACACAACCCTGATCCCATATTGGACGCAAAGTTCGACCGGAAATGCCAGGGTCTCGACCGAAAGGGTGGTGCCGCCCTGGCCGGCCTGCTTTGTATGTTCATCGGCGGCATCTGTATCTTCATCGTCCTGCCGGTGCTCACTTTCTCCGGTGTCACCACCCACAAACCGCCCACCCAGGTCGTCGAACGTCTGACAAACTACCAGTACGGCACCCTCTCGGCTATTCGAACCGAGCTCGTCGACCCTGACACCCCGCAGGATGCCCAATATCACACCGCCAGAGACGGCTCCAAGTGGCCCCTCGTCTTCAGCGACGAGTTCAACCTCGAAGGCAGGACGTTTTATGATGGTGACGACCAATTCTGGGAGGGCCCAGACATCCACTACCAGGCCACCCAGGATTTGGAATGGTACTGTCCGGACGCGGCCACGACCGAAAACGGTACGTTGGTCCTGACCCTGGATGCGTACAAGAACCACGATCTGTTCTATCGATCGGGTATGCTGCAGTCGTGGAACAAGCTCTGCTACAGCCAAGGCTACATTGAAGTTTCTGCAATGCTCCCGGGTCACGGCAATTACCAAGGGCTCTGGCCCGGTATCTGGAGTTCGGGCAACCTTGGCCGACCGGGCTACATGGCCTCCACAGAAGGTGTGTGGCCGTATAGCTATGACTCTTGCGACGCTGGTATCACTCCAAACCAGTCCTCTCCAGACGGTATTTCGTATCTCCCGGGACAAAAGCTCAACAGCTGCACCTGTCCGGGTCACGACCATCCAAACGAAGGCACCGGCAGAGGCTGTCCAGAAATCGATTTGCTCGAAGGTGAGATCAGTCCCATGGGCGCAGACCAGAACAACAAGAACGGTGTGGCGTCGCAATCGCTGCAATTGGCGCCTTTCGACATTTGGTACTATCCAAACTACGACTTTATTGAAATCCACAACAAGACAGTGACGGCGATGAACACTTACACTGGTGGTCCATTGCAACAGGCTCTTTCGGGTGTGACCACCCTGAACCGTGACTGGTACGAGTTTGGTGACAACCCATCCTACCAATCGTACGGATACGAGTTGGTCAGCGATGCAGACGATGAGAGCTACCTGAGATGGTTTGTGGGCGAAGACCCAACGTTTACCGTCTATGCTCCTTCGCTGGGTCCTAATGGTGTCGTTGGACAGCGACTAATGTCCAAGGAGCCAATGAGCATTGTTCTCAACTTGGGTATTTCCAACAGTTGGACTGCCATTGATTGGGCAATGCTGTCTTGGCCGTCCAAGATGAGAATCGACTATGTCAGAATTTACCAGCCAGAAGACAAGAAGTCCATCACTTGCGACCCTACAGACGCTCCAACTTACGACTACATTCAAAACCACTTGAATGCATACATGAACCCTAATCTGACATCTTGGGAAATGGCAGGCTACGCCTTCCCACCAAACAAACTGACATCCAATTGTTAAGATATATCATTTAAATAGCATATTTTTAATAAAAAGTTTTGTTAACACCAAAAAAGTCCGATCGTTCAAAAATTTGTGTTTGGGGGTTTTTTTTTCATCTATGTGAATACGCCTATGAATCCAGTATAGCCCGTTGACTTCTATAAGGTCTTTCTTCACAGTACTTTACTTGTGCTTAAACTGACATTATAATATTACCAAGTTTCCACTAAATATATATATACCCTTCAGCCGCTGAATCTTTCACGGGAAGGGAGTGGCTCCCGCCTCTGAAATTCCCCTGCACCATCTGCTTTCAGTTAGCTTTTGGACCAGTTGTTCTTCCTATTGCGAATTTCAGCGACAGATCGACTGCAAGGAACTTGACGACATTCTCAACGACGGTCTTAATGATACTCCTCTTGTATTAATGTCCGACCTGATTGGGTCCTCCGCATAGAGAGTTGGAGCAGCGCGACAGTTTTCGTCCCTTAGCTCCGATATGTTTGGTCATTTTTTGTTGTCGTTACATCCAGTAAATTCCATTTCACCTTGAATTTCACTTTCATCTTAAACCTAATCCCCATAACTCATTCATCAGTTGGAGAAGACAAGCTCTGATACCACAGAATGAAGTTTGTAGTATCATCAATATTCTTCAACACCGCTGTACACATTTATCTTCAGTCTTCTGACCAGAATTCTAGGCCCTTAAAAAGCATACAAGTCTTCAGACAGTTTACCATCATCCCCTACCTCAGTCTGCGTCTGGATATGTTATAGAATACATCAATTGCAAATACGTTCAATTCAAAACTCAAATTCATAACTATTCTATTCATCAGCATGCCTTCTCCCCTTCAAAGTATATTCGGCCTTCATCTGCATACATCCACATCTACACGAGTAGTTTACTACTTTACACGGTCACATAGGCGGCCATGAATGTTAGTGCCATTCAGTTCAAGTGAAATAAAAACTTGCGGTCACCTGAATTCGAATGTGTCACCCACCCGGATAAACGGAATGTCACGCCCACACGAAAACGGCTAATTACTAATCACTCCTAGAGCAATCAAACCGGGGCAGCCCGAACACGGACCGGTTGGAAAATATGTCAGACTTATATATATCTATCTCATCAATCTTTTTCCAAGTACTCTAATTTTTTAACACACACAACAATGCTGCCATCCTTCAGAAGTGCATTATTGCGATCATCGAAGCGGTCCATGTTCAGACCAGCGCCTTTACTGCGAAGATCGATGTTCATTCAGACAGCAACTACACCGAACGACGACGCATTAAAGTTCCTCCCTTCACAGCCCATTCTAGGAGATAGCTCTGCGACTGTGGAATTTGTCAACGGAAGAGAGGCATACAGCTCTCCGTTGGCAAGAAAGCTCTTTGCATTGGACGGCGTGAGATCTGTGATGTTCGGCCCAGACTTCATCACAGTTGAAAAGGGCAACGAGGAGCCCTGGGTTGTTTTGAAGCCAGAAATCTTCTCCATTTTGACGGAGCATTTATCGTCCGGTGCTCCAATTATCACAGAAGGGGCTGCGGCTGCCGAAGATACGGCTCCAAGTGAAGACGACACTGAGGTTGTTTCTATGATCAAGGAACTTATCGACACTCGAATTCGTCCGGCCATCCAAGAAGATGGCGGAGATTTGCAGTTCAGAGGATTTACTGATGACGGTATTGTCAAGGTCAAGCTGCAGGGTGCCTGTAGATCGTGCGAGTCTTCAGCGGTGACTCTTACTAACGGGATTGAGTCTATGTTGATGCATTATGTGGAAGAGGTCAATGGTATCGAGCAGGTGCTCGATCCGGAGGAAGAGGTCGCCTTGCAGGAGTTTAACAAGTTAGAGGAGAAGCTGGAGGGCAAGAAGAATCAGGAGGAGAAAGAGGAGTCTGCGCCGTCGTTGTAAATATATAGTTAGTAGGTAATAACAATCAACTGGGTAACTCCTAGCTCACATATTACCCTGCGGGCGGCCTTCTTTCCTAGAAAAGAAGCAAAAGCACTGGAATTGCCTCGCAGAGCTACCTTTTTTGCTTCTTTTCCGAGAATAAAGAAGCCGCCGGAGGCTACGTGGGCCCGTGTATTGCCCTGCGGGCGGCCTTCTTTTCCAGAAAAGAAGCAAAAGCACTGGAATTGCCTCGCAGAGCTACCTTTTTTGCTTCTTTTCCGAGAAAAAAGAAGCCGCCGGAGGCTACACTGGATCGGTGTATTGCCCTGCAGGCGGCCTTCTTTTCTAGAAAAGAAGCAAAAGCACTGGAATTGCCTCGCAGAGCTACCTTTTTTGCTTCTTTTCGGAGAAAAAAGAAGCCGCCGGAGGCTAGGTGGGCCCGTGTATTGCCCTGCGGGCGGCCTTCTTTTCTAGAAAAGAAGCAAAAGCACTGGAGGCTACGTGGCCGCCAGTGCCTGGAAGTTAAAGCAAGGTTGCAACTGGAAAAAATATATAAAAAAAATATATAGAGAGTTCATAGCTACATCGTTCTAATACATTCTCACAACTTTTTTTGATTTTTCAATTTTTTTGTTTTTTTGTCTTTTCTGGCCTGTTTTCATTTGTTCCTGTTGCTATTCGACAAATACTCCATGTACGCATCGTAGGCTTGCTGGATGTGCTTCTTCAACACCGGCTCGTCGTCAATCCATTTCAGCAAGGCCTCATTGTCGTGATCTAACAACATACCCGTGATCTTGCCAGCCAACTCGACATTTTGACCAATTGCAGAATGCTGCTGAACCTTAGGGTAAATGGCCTCACCAATGATTTGCTTCTCTGCAGCAGCATTTGGCGCTGAGGCCACAGCTGCACTCAGAGTTGAACCAAACGGAGGCTGCTGGTTGTTTTTCTGGTTGTTCTTCTTATTGTAACCACTGTTGGAGTTTTTGCCACCATTCATGCCTAATTTTGGAGAAGAGTATTTGTTCATTTTCTGGGCTTGTCCGGGGTTGTTGATCCATCGTTGGCCCTGGAATTGCGGCGATTGGCCCTGATGGCTGGACGGTTGTTGCTGGTGGTGCTGTCGCGGGTTCATGGCGAACGCATGGGGTGGAGGAGGTGGTCCCTGGGGACCTGGGGGTATTGGATAATAAAACGGAGGCATGAAGGGGCCAGCTGGGTTGCCCAGAGGGGCATAGCCTCTCAGATGAGGAGGGAAAGCAGCAGCGGCAGCGGCGGCGGCAGCAGCAGCCGCTGCGTGAGGGTTGCCTCTCATAAACGGAGGCTGGTTCTTCATGAAGCCAGCTGCCCCACCACCCATGACGGGGGACCTTGCGGAGGAGAGATCAAACATGTCTCTTCTGTTGTCCTTGCGCTGGGCCAGATTGACGTAAATCTGCTTGCCCTTGAGCTCTGATTCATGCATTTCCGAGATGGCCTTCCGGGCCTCCTCGGGAGTGGAGAAACAAACAAAGCCGAAGCCACGCGATTGTCCGTTATCGTCCGTCATGATTTTGGCTGATGTGATAGTACCAAACGGAGCAAAGGCCTGCTTGAGAGCCTCGTCGTCGATGGACGCATCTAAGAATTTGATGTAGAGATTAGTACCTTGGTATTTTGTCAAGCGCTCGATTCTGGCGATTTCCTGTTGCTGACGCAGTTCTTCCATTCGTTCGTATTTCTTCTGGGCTCTTGAGACGTATAAAGGCTTTCCATGAAGTTCATAATCGTTAAGTTTCTCGACCGCCCTGACCGCATCGTTGTGGGACTCGTAGTTGACAAAGCCGAACCCTCGGGAGAGCCCTTCATTGTCCAGAGGCAACGACAGAGACACGATTGGCCCGAACGGCGCAAAGAGCGCCCGGAACTCGTCCTCCGAGACCTTTGCGTCAATGTTCTTGATGTAGAGGTTGGTGTAGTTGGCCTTCATCTCCTCCAACCGGTGCATACGCTCCTTCTTTGGAATGTGGCGGGAGACGTGGACCTGTCTATCGTTCATCAGGACCCCGTTCATGCGATCTATTGCTCTGTCTGCCGCAGCCGGGTCGTCGAACAGCACGTAGCCAAAGCCTCTGGAGAGCCCAAAGTCGTCGGTCGCAATCTTGCACGACGAGATGTTGCCAAACGCCGAGAAGGTGTCGTAGAGCGCCTTGGAGTCGATGTTCGGGTCCAGGTTCTTGATGAAGATGTTTCCGCTCTGGTTGTGCTTTCGAAGCGCTGGGTCCTTCTGGAACTTCATCACCCGAACAGGCTTTCCATCCATGTATTTGGACCGTGGGTCAGCAGCCAACGCCGCCTCAGCGTCTGCGGGCGTGTTGTAGTTCACGAATGCATAGCCCAGGGACTTTTTCGTCAGGTTGTCCTTTGCTACCCGGATGGACTTGATGGTCCCGAATTGTGAGAACAGCTCAAACAGATGGGCCTCCGTCACCGTCAGCTCCAGGTCCCCCACGTACAGTGAGCAGTCCTCAGAGGAGAGCGATGATGCTTCCTCGTCCTCTGCCTCTGGAGCAGACGACATAGCCGTATGGATGCTGCTCTTGGTCTTGGGAGTAGCGCTGCTGCTGGCCTCCACTGAATTGCTGCTACCAGCGTCCTCCCTTATGCTCATATCCTTCATGCCCTTCGTGGTCTGTTCCATCTGCTGCTGTTGCTTTGAAGTCATGGTCTCGTTAACGCCCAGTGGTGAACAGAACAAAAAAAATTATATACAATTTGATTTTTTTTTTTTTTTTTTTTTTTTTTATCTCTTTTTCAGTGGTGGTAATTGGGTTGTGCTGAGGTGGTGGAAAATGACAGAACTTTTTGTGTGAGAGTGCACGACAATACAACAACAACACAGCAAAAACTTGAGACCGCCCACCGCCCGCTGGTGAACGCCCAGACGGTCTCACACAGACATCAGTCCCGATGCGTGTATCTAGCTAGCCATTTCGTCCCGGAGTCAATTGCATCAGGCGTTCTGTGCGGACACAATTGCTGCCTTTTTTGCGGCCTCTCATCCGGTGCGCCCTCATCACCGGGTAATGGCTACCATTTACCTACCACTGCCTTCCCCTTCACCACCACCACCATAATAACATGTTCCGGAGGGCATATTCGACGCTTCTGACCCGAAAACAGGCCCTTGACGCCGTCCCTGCGACGTGGGAGCTGTGCGGAAACAGCACCCACATCTCCCGTCGCTACCAGTTCAAGGGCTTCCAGGTTGCGTGGGTTCGTAGCAGTGCCCCTTTCTAGCAGTGTGTAGCAGCTAACGTCTCCGTAGAGCTTTCTGACCCAGGTAGCGATGCACAGTCATCTCAAGGCCCACCACCCGGTCATCCGCAACGTAAGTGTGTCTGCTGCGTGTCTTTGACCCGTCTGTTGACTCAGCTGTAGCAATACAATGTCGTCGACCTCACCCTCCATACCGATGATGTGGGTGGGCTCACCGACAAGGACGTGGCGATGGCCAAGCGTTTTGATAAGATATATGCTATGTATGAACCATAAACTATTCCTACACGTCGCTATCCAGGAGACCAGCTGTTCTCTCACGGTGCGGAGGCTACGTGGGCCCGTGTATTGCCCTGCGGGCGGCCTTCTTTTCTAGAAAAGAAGCAAAAGCACTGGAATTGCCTCGCAGAGCTAAAAAGAAGCAGCCGGAGGCTACGTGGGTTCGTGTATTGCCCTGCGGGCGGCCTTCTTTTCTAGAAAAGAAGCAAAAGCACTGGAATTGCCTCGCAGAGCTAAAAAGCAGCCGCCGGAGGCTACGTGGGTTCGTGTATTGCCCTGCGGGCGGCCTTCTTTTCTAGAAAAGAAGCAAAAGCACTGGTACTGCCTCGCAGAGCTACCTTTTTTGCTTCTTTTCGGAGAAAAAAGAAGCCGCCGGAGGCTACATGGACCTGCGGTTTTGAAGTAACAAAGTTAAATATTTGTGGATGCTTGAGGAATCCAACATAAATAAGACTAGCCCTGAGATCTGTTATCAATTAGCTTTGATAATGCCATTGCGACAACGCTTTGGATAGCCACTCTGTTTGTAATCCGCTCTCTTGTGGAAATTCAAGTAGACTTATTCGTGGCAAAAAGAAGGGCCATCGGCGAGGCAAACTGGATCAGTCCACGATCCTGGCGCAGATGGAGAAATGGATTTATTGACTCGGTCTACACCTCAAAGGAAGACACTGTTAGGAGCATTCGGGAGACGACGTGCGGAGACTCTGTAGATGTAGCTGTTGTTGCATGTAGTACTGACATGGGTAAAGGTTGATTGTTCGGTACATTTTGGAAATCCAACTAATGTGCTCAATACAAAGATGTTACGATCAGACTGGAGAAGGACCAGCCAGCCAGCAAGCGATGAGGACATAACTTTAAACAATAGGTGTTACAACTAGGTGAGTAGCCATTGCGCTCTCTTGGCATATACGATATTATAGTGCTATATTGGAACAATCAGGTAAAATATTAAAAAAACACAGTACAGTCACCTGTCTCCATCATGTCTATCCTCCAATGACGTAACAAAGTGGAAGAGGCGCCATGTTCACCTTTAACCATGCGGACCAAGTTTGATCTATTTGCATTTACAAAATGTTAGTATAGTAATTTGGTTGTCCGGTTTTCTACGATAAGCACTATACGTTGATTTGATGAATTGAACTGAGAATATAATGCTATATAATGCTACTGAAAACTGAGCATCTGCGGACCGCACATTGACCTGCATACCCTGCAGTCAACCTTTCCTTTCCAGAAAAGAAGCAAAGGCACTGGCCGAGCCTCGCAGAGCTGCCATTTTTGCTTCTTTTCGGAGAAAACGAAGCCGTTCCCACCACCTTTTACCGCGCAGAAGACTTCAGAGCCAAGATCCTCGAGCGGATCATTGCCGTATTATCCGCTAGAGACAATTGGCCCCGAACAGCCTCTATTGTGTCCGTTGAGCCTGGCTACACCGTTTGCTGCTCTATAGAGTGTCGGTGTCGGGACGCCGAGGAGAACCCCCCCCTGAGAACAGAGCTATTGGAATCAGGACGGACACAACACAAAGCTTGCAAAAACCATGGTGGCATCGGCAATCTTCTTCCTCGACTCTCAGGGGAACGAGCTGCTGGCGAGGAACTACAGGGGGGACATCCCCATGTCCACCGTGGAAAACTTCCCTATGCTGCTGCTGCAGGAGGCGACACCGACCCCATGCATCACCTACGAAGGAGTCAACTACATCTACATCACCATCAATAACATCTATATTCTGGTCCTGTCCAAGCACAACTCGGACGCGGGCTCAATCCTGCTGTTCCTGCATCATCTCGTCAAGGTATTCAAGGAGTACTTCAAACATGTAGAGGAGGAGTCCATTCGCGATAACTATGTTGTCATCTACGAACTTTTGGACGAAATGATGGACTTTGGGCACCCGCAAATCACCGACTCCAAGGTCCTACAGGAATACATCACCCAGGAGAGCTACGAATTGGATGACCAGGCTCGTGCGTCTGCCATTGTCACCAACACTATTGCATGGCGTCCCGAGGGCATCTTCTACAAGAAGAACGAGCTGTTTTTGGACGTGATTGAATCCTATAACTGTACACTATCCTCCGACGGCTCGGTTGTCAGCAATGAGATTGTCGGAAAGGTCAATTGTTGCGCTTATCTTTCCGGGATGCCAATCCTAAAACTTGGCCTCAACGATAGCGAAAAGAAGCCTCAGAGCTCCACCACCGCAACTCAACCTACTAATGAAGAACAAACAGCAGCAGCTCCTACACCTGCGCGTACCAGAAAGGGAAAATATGTCAGCCTAGAGGACATGAAGTTCCATCAATGTGTCCAACTGGACGAGTTTGAAAAAAGTAGAACAATTACATTTACCCCACCGGATGGAAACTTTGAGCTTTTAACTTATCGGGTCCGCGACGTCCATGCAAAGCCATTGTTTCTGGTCACAACCGACATTGACGTGCGCTCCCATTCCAGAGTCATTGTGTCTGTCAAGGCGAAATCCCAATACAAGAAGCGTTCTGTGGGCACGGTGGAAATCGCCATTCCAGTGCCTCCGGATGCAGATTCGCCCAAATTCAAAGCCCAAGCCGGGACAGTGGTCTATGCGCCGGAGCGTAATGCAATCTTATGGAAAATCAAACAATTCACTGGTGGTAAGGAGGTTGCCATGACTGCTCAATTGCAGCTTTCGTCCATTGACGAGGAAGACGATGACCGAACTGATTCTACCTGGGCGTATCGTAACAACAAGGTCATCTCGAAGCAGCCGGTTAGTGTGAAATTCGAAATCCCGTATCTGGCAGTTTCCGGTCTTCAAGTGCGTTATTTAAAGGTGACTGAACCCAACCTGCGCTACCAGAGCTTGCCCTGGGTGAGATACTTGACCCAAAGTGATGACTATTCTATTAGACTCCCTATGAAATAAAAATGTGCTAATAATTAATTATTATATTTTCCTTTTCCTTTTTTACTGTGTCGGGGCTTTTTTTTTTTTTTGACAGACAGTCTCATATTCACTAACTACTAACGTCTCTATATTCTTCGTTCGTTTCGCTTTTGAGATCGCCCAAGATGCCAATTTGCTGCGATATACTTTTTTGGCCCTCAACAACCTTGGCTTCCCACCGTTTGTAAATTGAATGTTCGCATTGGGCAATTGCCTTTCTAGCTTCCTCCTTGGCTTCCTTTTTGAACCCATCAACAGACTTTTGCCAGCTTCGTTGGAGGCTTCTGAAGCCCAGTACAGCTCCCAAGCCCATCACCGAACCCATAGAATACAACGAGTAGTCATAAAAGTACATTCCTAATGCAGAAATTAAAAATGTTGGCAATTGCATCCCGAAAAGAACAGTAGCAAGAGCCTTCATCCCATCGTTGTGCAGTCGTACTGCCGCATCATCCAACAGCGTTTGTCTGGACTGAGGTATAAATTCAGTCTTTACCAACTCCGGAACGTAGTCACAATCAACCACTTGCAGCGCTTCTGGGAAGTTATGCCTGGCCGCAAAGGAATCAATTCGTCCCAGAAGATACTCCAGCTTGGCATCACATTCAGTTAAATAATCCCGATGGAGGACATCAGACAAGCTGTCATAAATATCGTCCACTCTGAAATACAATTTGTACCATGGGACCGTCTTTCTAGCCCATCTATCTATACCATTGGACAATTTCCCTTGTAATTCTTGGTGGGCATCTCGTGACCAATTCGCTCTCAAGCGTCTCATTGAATCTGATTCGCGAGCCACAGTTTCGGCCAATTCGTCTTCGCTGGTCGGTGCTACTATTTTCTCACAAGTGTAAACAATCGACTCCAGCAATCTTTTTTCTGCAACCTGGGGAGGAGAGAATATGATATCTTCTAATTCCTTTATCCGCGATTGTCTCAGAAGTTTAGTATATCGTGAAATATTAGCTGGTGATTGCGCCAGTAACTCAATACCCTTCATTGCCGCCTCTGATGAAAGCAGGATTACTTTTGAGTCGATTTTACGGCCAGTGGCCTCCTGGTCCAACAGTTCATTGCTTGGAGGCACATCAATTGCCAAAATGCGAGGGAAATGCGTGTCTATTGGCGATGTTAAGGCTTCTTGCATATTGGAGCTTAGAAATACGTGATAATGGCATGAGTCTAAATGCTGAACTGAGTCTTTATCCGAATTTACTTCCATGATTTCGGTTGTCTTGGAATTTTCCACCTCCTTGAATGGCACGGGGAACTCAATTAAAGAGTTGTGTGCTATTATCTGGTTATCAAACGTCGGAGAGTATTTTATAATTGCATCTTTTGCCAACAATCGGTTCTGAAACGCCTCATACCACGTCTGATCTGAAGCTAATGGGTCTGCCAAAACCGCTTCCAACACCCGGCTGACCTCTGTTCTATGGCACTTGAATGGTACAACACCAACTCTCACTTTTCCAGTCCTGCATAGTTTGATATAGTTGTCGATGCGGGCATGCAATCGGTATCTATCAGGATAATGCTTTTTAACGGCTTTCAACGTCTGAAATAGCTTTTCTCCAGTATTAGTTTCCTCGGTGCTGTACAATCGTAATAATCCATTAGATACTCTATGGCGGCAAATGATAGTCGTTCTCCCACCAAAATTACGTATCATGGTGGATTTTTACAGTATACCCGTCTAACAAAAAATCGTTATAGATATTAATCTGATATTTTTCTGCGATTTTAGATTTGAACCAATAAACATAGATGGTGGTGAGGTCCGGTGCGCCGGTGCAGTCGCCCATTTTAATTTGTGGTGTCCCACCTCCGCTCAAGGTAAAACAGAGACTTGCACGACTCAGTTACGAGACTCACAGCTGCAGCTCCAGGTTTTTCAACTTCTGATCAAGTTTTTTTTTTTAGCCACGTTTGGTTTAATGTTGTTTTTGTCATAATTAATGAGTTACCTTTTTTTCAATTAATTCGAGCATTTGCTCTTCGATGTTTTGTATCGTATTACCCCGTAGCCGCATTGAATCCAGGAAGTATTCCAGTACCACCCCCTGTGTAACAGTATCCGCCGTAGAGCTATTAAAATTCGATCTTCTTTCCGATCGTAGGGTTCAGTTTAGTCTGCTGAAATGGGAACATTAACATTTGTGGCATACGTGGTTATCGTTGTTTACAGAATAAGCTAAAAAAGAAGCAGAAGGATAACATCTATATGAAAGCTAAGCGAATCGCCGAAATAGCCAAATTTATACCACGTGTGATGGACAAAAATTCCGAGAAATATCGAGGTATTCGGAACGAGATTCCTGAAAAAAAGAGGTGGGCTCAGGAGACACCGCAGCTGGCAAACATGGTGGTGGCTGACGTGGAGTCTACCGAAATTTGCAGTAGCTAGTGGGTCGAAAGTTGCGCATCAACCTTACCTTGGAACTGTTGATGTCTACTGGTCAGAAAACAACGGGTTTAAAGACATGCCAGACGGTAAGGATATACCCGTAGATTCACCATAAAATAATGGCCCAAGCTTGTCGTACGCCTCGGTCAGTGAAGAAAACTGGTCACAGGGACTCTACATTTGTCTACAGCTTACTTTTTTGGCTAATGGGATGACCTGTCGATGTGGAGGCTTTTATCAGGCTTGATGCCGATGAAGGTAGTAATTTCAGCGAACGCAAAAGAAGAATGCATTACTGTTATTGGAACGAGTGTCCAATTTTACTTGTAGTGGTAGAAGAAGTTTATATTCAGGACGTTTATGAGTTCCCGAATATGATGGAAGAATAACCTTTAGGTGCACTCTTCTACCCTGGGGATATAAAACATCTTGGCTCTGTTGTAAGCTGGGACAGAGCAACGGCTTTCCCCGTTGAGATCATAATACCAAGGGTTAAAAATCAAAGCGAACTATGTGTTGGACGGTTTTGTTCATGGACAGAGTTCGCGTACACGATATTACCAGTTAGATTGTCTCTTAGAGGTACGTTATTACGTAATGGATCAGGTAAAACTGGTTGATTGTACACAGTGACGAAGTTGTACCCAGTGATTTGAGCTACGACTTTGTTCAAACTCTTTCGATCTCTGGACACAGCTTCGTCACTGTCTACAATCAATGTTCTCTATTCTAATTTTGCACCAATGCCCATCCGAACTAAGGGGATACGAGTGTCTGTGTAGGGACCTTGTTTCAATAGACATGGCGTGAACAGGCCCGGAATATTTGTTGATATGGAATTGGATGTGGAGCGGCTGCAGTTGCAAAGTAAAAAAGATCGATGGAGACACGGTATTGGCAATACGAATGATGGGAATAACGGCCGTTGTCTTCATTTGTTGATGATCATTGTTCTCTCGGGAATCAATGGTGGCAATTTGTGAATTTTTTCAGTATTAAGAGTCAAAAACTCCGGAATTATGATGAATCTTGGAAAGAGGTACGCATATGCAATATGTATAGACCGATGCGGGCCGACACCCAGAGAAAGTACAAATTCAGAAGTCATCGGCTACAACTTCACAGTTAAATATATGGGCATATTATAACGCTTATATCCAGCACCAATTTAACGGAAGCGGCAATTGTTAGTGCAGGAAACCATCGGTGGAACCACTGCGCATATACAGATACTGTCCTAGTAGCTCTCTTTTCTCACGGATCTAGCGTTCTCTAGAATGCGCATCATGATCAACTCAAATATGCATATGCCACTCAACCATAGACCCTTGAGGTACCGGTAGTCCTGGATATATGCTTCATACCATTCATTCTAATATGGAATGAGTAGCAATTAACCATATTAAAGGGATGTGTTCTATTGGAACGAGAGAGCTCGATAGCACTATATTGGCGGCGTTTTCAAGCAACTTCGCTGATCTGCCTAGTCTAACTAAGTAAAAGTATTCCTGTTTAAAGTATCCCCTTTAGTATTACATTTCCCCCGTAAAGTCTCAAGCCAGCTCCTATCAGGGATATGCAATACATTATCAGCTGGTGCGAAGCCGTTGTTGGGATCAGATTACCAGATTAGGAATCCCGGTCCCTGAATGAATCTCCGCCCAATTCAAGCTCGTGTATAAAAGTTGACGCAAGGGTTCAGCAAGAATGGTTTAATATTGGTAAAAGAAAACCCATAAAATGGCACTGGATATTCTTCTGGCAAGTTCCAAGGTTCCTATTTCGTTAGGAGGGTTGGCAGCTCTTGGCTCCGTTGCTCTGGTGCTGATGGTCTATCTGCTGAACGCCTTTTCCAATAATGGTAGCAAGAAAGTACCACCCAAAGGAACCCTTCCCCCACCAATTGATGAGTCAAAACAGGGAAGGAAGTTTGGCTATTGGAAACCCCAGAGCTTCAAAGCCCCTAAGCCCTCACCTTACCCAAATTGGTCTGTCACGACTACAAAGCCGTTACCATATCGTCCCTTTAAGCATAACTATTTTGTTACAATGGGGATCAGGTCGATGAACTGGGATGATTGGATTGAGTTGGACAACCAATGGGATCATTTCCACGACAGAAAGCTGAAACGATTGGCGCAAGAAAACGCTCATGAACTATATCAGGTCGATCCTGTAGCGTGGGATGCAGCTGAGGAATTGGTAGAATGCCTGATCGAGTATTTGCCAAATAGATATCCTTCCATGTTCCAAAGGACTGCGAAAGGTATCTACAACAAACACACTGGCGAAGATTTTGACGCAACTTCCCGACCCTGGGTGGAGAACCCCATGGTAATAGCCTCGAAGCTGGTCCAAGACGACTTGGCTATTATGATAGAGGGCAAGGATGGTCACTACTACCTTAAAGCTGGGGCTATACTTCTGGCTGGGTTCTGGAGATTGAAAGATAAAATCCACCTTCCATTAAGAGAAATTCACACGTCAGGAGACGTGCCAAAATACAGAGAAAAACTACAATCCTCCATGGAAAAATTCTTCATAAAGCTAAAACCGGAGGATCCGGTGGTGAGAAACAACTATTTTATTCAAACCGACGATGATCTGGCATGGTCTCACGCTATTGGTCCTGAGAGCTCGGACAACATTGGATGGTACACAGCCAATGAAGTTAGCGATCCCGAAATTTTAAACTTCAGGTCGGAACGGCAATCCCTGAGGAGATTGCCAAGGAGTGGCGGCATAGTATTCACCATAAGAACATATTTTTTGCCCATCAAAGAGTTGGTTCAAGAACCATATGTACCGGGGCGCCTCTACGACGGCGTTATGGCGTGGGACGGAGATGTGGCTTCCTACAAAGGATTGGAGAAATACCGTGACTCTTTATTACCGTATTTGCAGAGGCATCATCAGGGACAAATTGACGAAGGTATTATTAACGAGCCAGAGAAATTAAATTATCCCTTCTAAAACGTTCATAAAGTAGTCTTTAATTTTTTTTTATCTATGCATAGCCAAAAAGGCAAAATAAATTCGGTCTCTACGCATAACTTACTTCAATGCTTGCTGCCAAGAGATTACAGTCTTTTCAACTAGTGTGCATATGCATATCATGTTCTTTGCAATATGCATATAAAGGTAGTTCTATGCATATGCATACTATCAGGTTATGCATACCCTATTCCAGTTACCGAGTGAAATCTTTGGTGCCATTATAAGATATTTTGACCATGACACCGAGCTGAATTTTAGAGTAACATGTCGTCTGGGTAACGACATTATAACTCCCGGAATTTGGAGGCATCTGAGGATCGCTGATAAAAACTACAAAGACACTACACTTGCCGATGTTGTTGATAGTGTTTTACATCGCTGTCACAGCGCCAGGGGCCACTTCAGCAATCGAACTAGCCATGGCATAAAAATACCGTGCCTCAAAGACTTGTTGGAATGTGCAAGACATTTAAGCACTTCAAAGTCACTAAAATGTGTAAAAACACTAGCGATTGATCTAGGTTTTGTTAGGACAGGAGACTTGAAAGGAATTGTGGATACTGAGTCTCTCCAAGCTTTGTCCTGGCTCTGTCCTGCAATCCATAGTGTGAAAGTGTATGCAATATACCGCTCTCCATTAGCAGATCAAAAAGTAGGACAGCTGATTAAATGTATTTGGGAAAATTTCTCATTGGCAGACCTTGACTTGGAACTCGCATACCTTGGTACTGATAGAATTCCGAAAAAACTGATTTTTCCAGCAGCACACGGCTTGAGATCAGTTGCCCTTTTGCTGTCAGAGCGTGTGATATCCAAGGTTCTGTGTGGAATAGAGCTGTCTGCATCGGTTGAACACTTAAGCTTACAGGGATTTGGGCATTTTAACGATATACTGGATCCAACATCATTGACTGGTTTTACAAGCAAATGCAAGAACCTCAAGGAATTAGCGGTTGTAAATTTACCGTTCTACCCTGAAGAGTTTATCGCCATCCCACCGACAGTGGTCCACTTGTGTTTATTATTTCACACCTTTCACAGCGATTCCAATTGGACAGAGGTAAACGATGTCGCTGAACGCCCCACTCATCAATTTGTTTTGCCTGAGCTGGTATCATTGTGCACTGACTCCGTATCATATTGCATGTCACAGAACATAAAAATGCCAAAGTTGGAGGCTCTTGATTGTGAAAGGCTTTATCCCATAAACCATGATGACAATGAGATATCCATACCAACTGTTGAAACGTTTGCGGGGAGCAGATGCAACTTGAAAAAATTAGCCTGTCCATTGACGCAGTTCTCAGCGAAGCTTTTATCACTATGCGGGTCTGCTATAGAGTATCTAACGCTATATGTCGACGACACGTGTGATTACGGGAGAAGCAGTCTTTCTAAAGGCAGTTTTGAGATATTTACGCATTGCACTGTGCTCCGATTTCTGTTTATCAGACTTCAATGTGGCTCCTGGTTAGAGGAAATCGAACCATTCACGGAAAACATGCTAAAAACTTGCCCACTCCTTGAAAGCTTCTATTTCTCTATTTGCAAAGGAGAAGAAACACCAGCTCAGCAACCAGTGTTATCTAACCCTTGTTTTACATATATCAAGGATCCAGAGATATTCAATCATCTCTCGGAGCTCTTCTCCATGAAACACTGGAAGGGAGGACGTATCATTGAGGTGGACGTCGTCGGTTTGCGGACAGAATTAGACGGCCCGCATTCGGGATATTGATCACGATTCTAGAAACTTCTTTCAGCCGCACAGAGTTTTATTAAAAAAAAATAATAATCCACGAAGCATGGCCACGGTTGATGACTAGTTCCCAGGGAAGTATCATTCCATTATAGTTAGCATGACATCACTGGATACCCAAAGCGATAATGTGTTCAGATCAATACTTTAAGCGTTGAAGCCGAGGCGTTTTGCCGTTGGTACTTTATCGACTGCCTAATCAGGGGTGCATATCTGAGACATGCATCTAGATATGGATTTTTTCACGTTTTCCCGACCGGTGACCTGTGCGCCTCCCGGAAAAATGTCAGTTACAACGTAATGTCAGTTACAACGTTTTTTTGTCATTTCTTTTTTTTAATTTTTTTTTTTTTTTTTTTTTTTTTTTACGCAACCCAAAAATTTAAAATTAAGATATTTACATATATAAAGTCAGAGCGCTAGCGAGTTTTCATACGTGGTTTGATGACCACATAATCAAATAATGACCGCAAACTCCGAGCCCTTACCTGCGGAAATTCTGATTCTTATTGCGGAGTACATAGCGGACCTCGACGATCTGAAGAATTTCAGGCTTGCAGGATGGCTACTATACGACGTTGCGACTCCGCTGGTCTGGCGAAATGTATGCATTAATTTGAAGGCCAGCCCAAACACCAAGACTGGGAGTGCTGTAGTCACATTTGACAAAGACAACTTGTATGATGTTTTCCTTGCGTTGGAAGGAGAGCAGAGATATTTATTGGAGCATTCGCTCTCATGCAGTAAAACGCTGGACATCTGCTTGGATACCAAAGAATTTGGGAAATTATCCGAATATGAAGCGAATGTGGATAGCTTTGACGACGGTGTATTGGGACTGATTTACAAACTCAGCGGGTGTGCAAAAAATTTAAGAAACGTCAACTTTCAGGCCGAAAACTGCTCAAGGCAGCGAATATCAAAGTGGTTGAGTGGAATATCATCATACTTCCCTAGCGCCGAAAACAACGTGACTATTTCAGGATGTACTCCGCTCGATAAGATGTTTCTCGAAGGCAAGCTACTTGCAAACACTAGAAATCTGACCTTGAATTTGAGTAATGAAAGTTTGTTGTCCATGATTCCCCATGGGAAGGCGTCTGAGCAATTAAAGTCACTCACATTATTTAACTATGGTTGGTTAACGCTTGACCTCGATATCCTGAAACAGTTTCTTTCAAATTGCCGGAACCTGCAGCATCTTTATACTAACATTGTACCGGAGCCTTTCAGTCTGGATTGGGTCCCTCAGTCAGTGACATCTCTGCATACTGAGGTTTCAATCCCATGGCATCATCCCCATGGCGCAATGAACACAAGCCAAAACCAATCTCCAGTGCATCTGCCCAACGTGGAATCGTTGGCCGTGTATACGAATTCGGACAAGGTGTTTGAGTCGCTGGTGATGACGAATTTGACGGCCCTGACCCTCTTCCTGGACCACGAAGCAAAGGAAAGAAACTACGATTGGGCCGAAGGTTTGAACGAATATTTATTTTTACGAAGTACGAAATTGGAGCTTTTATACTGCCAAGCTCATTCGGTGGCCCAATTGCTAGAGAAGTGTGGAGCAGGGTTGATGGCATTAAAAATTGACTGCGCCGAAGACGCTTCCACTCAGGCTATACTGTCAAACATTGGTAGTACATTTGCCAATTGTCAACGCTTGAGGTCACTGACGCTGGTCATGTGCAAACCTCTACATTTAAAATTATTTATTGAGCGGATAACCGCTGTTTGCAAGTCATTGCGAACTCTCTATTTTATTGACTTTCGAGGGTCTCACAAGACGCTTCCCGAGTGCACGGTGGATATTACAATGGACAAAGAGGCAGAGGATGACTACTTCAAAACCCCAATCAAGTGGTGTTCTTTTAAGGTTGATCTCGAGCCGTCGTAGTTGGGACCGAACTATGCATAGCTATTATATATATACACACTCCCGACACACTTTTTTACTTAATTCCATTTATGCCGATAGACGAGCAACGAAGGGCAGAGATTCTGCGAGGAATTCAAGCCCTTGAACAGCAGGAGGCCGCTGAAGATAGCGCAAGTAATAATAATAATAATGATACTAATGTAAATGCTGTTAATGAAGAATCGGCCCCGAGTGTCGAAGATAAGCCCGCAACAACCAACGCAACGTCAGACGCAGTAGTTCGGACTAACCGCAAGACTGCGGGCAGTAGGGCGATAATAGTGAATAAAAAGCGTCAAGAAAAGAATCCAATCATGGACTATTTGAAGAAGCAGGCGCGGGTGGATTATAATAGCGACATCAAACCGGATTTCGTAACGGGGATCAACAACTGTGTGCTATTTCTGGCTCTGGATTATCACTCGTTGCATGATGAATATGTGAACAATCGCATGCAGAAAATTGGGAATGATTATGACCTGAGGATTCTCATGGTCATGATTCCAAAGGACTACCCAGAAACCCGAATGTCTGAGGGCCTGAAGGATCTCACCAAACGGTGCATCGTATTCGGATACACCTTGATTGTGGTCTGGAGCAATGAGGAAGCTGCAAGATATCTGGCCTTCCTGAAGAACCAGGAGAACGCGGCTCCGACGCAAATCCAGGGCCAGACGAAGGAGGACTACGAATCGCAATTACAGGACGTTGTTACATGTGTCAAGAAGGTGAATAAGCAAAATGCGGACACTTTGATAAGAAAATTCTCCACATTCAAGAATGCGGTGAGGTGTAAAGAGTCGCAAATCACTCCGATACCTGGATGGAGCAATGATAAGGCCAAAAAGTTTAAATCTGCGGTTAAGGATCAGTTTATTGCAAATAAACAATACAAGATAGACAAGCGATGAACTCTAACGCAACACCACTTTTACATTGGATTGTTTTGTTCCAAAAAAAATAAAAAAAAAAAAAAAAATGCCACTACTATCGATTCTTTTCGAAGGCTATGTTGCTGCGATCAGCACCGTGGATATGATCAGAACAAGAATTTCAGGGCGTAGTGGCCCTTCCTATGCAGCAACTCAGACAGTACTAACTGCCCCTCTTCCTCCTCCTGCGATCAGACAGCACCAAGATGATAACAGAGCGAACTCTCATTCGGTATATCGAATTTTATCACCCGATTCTGGCTATAGAGCAAATAATTGACATATAATAAGGCTGTAGATATTATGTGTGGTCTGTCTGTTTCCACAGGAGTTCTCTCTTTACTGGATTTAGTGCCGCCTTGTAAACCGCAATTATTCCTCCTTCTAATAACCCTTTTTTTCTTTTTCTTCGGCGATATCCGATGGTTCAACGAGCCAGGACCTTTTACCAGCTGCCCACACTAAATTGATGCAACAACCAATGCACCTATTTAAGATTAATTGGCATTTCAATATATGCTCTCATGTGGGGTATACACATATTCCCATCAAAGATGGGATTATCTGTACCCCGCGAAGGTTGGCTTGGAGTTGAGTGGGGCGATGTGGTTCCAATGAGGCCAACAGTACAGACACAAACAGAGAAAAAGAGGACAGCAACGTAGTTAGCCAATTTAACGATCTATAAACCTAACTATTCTAAATCTACAGCCAATTGTATATGGCGGGTTTTACAAATAAACTAGGGCCGCTGTGGTGACACAATTGACCCGGGTACACTGCCGGGCAGCATGTACCCGTTCCCAAGTCTCCCTCCACCCGACCGATGCGGAGTTAGTTATATGAGTCGACAGCTTTCCTCGCTCGACAAAGCACACCCCCTAATGAGCTCGCGACATCTTTCGATTCTAAACAATCTGAGAAACTTCAAGATTCGCCCGTCAGTGTGGGACCGAGTTCCCTTGAGCAGACGGGCTGGTGTGCTACTCATTCTCTACGACAACAAGTGGGGTGATCTATCCTGTCTACTGACTATGCGAACCCAGGAAATGACTTCCTTCTCGGGCCATGCTGCATTACCTGGCGGAAAAGCGGATTCAAACTTCGAGAGCCCAATGCAGGTAGCTCGTCGGGAAACGTTCGAAGAGATAGGGATCCCCCAAGATGATGGCAAATTAAACGAACATGGATACAAGATGGAGTTCCTGACAACCCTCCCTGCATATTTATCGGCCAACTTGTTGGCCGTTCGACCCTCTGTTGTGTATCTGACCGGGGTGTGCCACCATCCTGTGACTGAGCTCCCACATATCCTCGAGAAAGCATATCTACCATCTGAAGAGGTGGCTGAAATTTTTTCCGCACCCTTCGCAGACTTCCTGTCGAATCGGTCTGGATGGTACACTGGGAAGCCTGTGAACTGGAACGGACTGAAATGGAATCAGCATTGGTTCAGGACTATAAGAAAGCGCAAAGAGGTGGGCGAGGTTGGCTGGTATAATGTCTG
The DNA here is from genome assembly GCA_030674225.1 of Blastobotrys terrestris. Classification (NCBI taxonomy): domain Eukaryota; kingdom Fungi; phylum Ascomycota; class Dipodascomycetes; order Dipodascales; family Trichomonascaceae; genus Blastobotrys; species Blastobotrys terrestris. The sequence continues at coordinate 70,287 of JAJLUR010000010.1, read as the reverse complement.
GGGGCTCACTGCAAACATTCTGATAGATTGTGCCCGAATAGCTTATCAGCGTGAGCCAGATATGCGCCATCGCAAGCCTGGGCTTATTGGCGATGAAGAGCTCATACAGGGATTGATTGACCACCACAACCTCGGGAAGGATCGCATCCGGGGCGAATCCGTCAACGTGAACTTTGAAAAGCTCTTTGGAAAGCATTCTCCGTTGCTCGAGGCGCGGATGGCATAATTTATTTACTCAATATATATATTCTAACCGTATTTTATAGTCATTTCCTCGGCCGATCGTAGTGTTTTCTAGAAACGAAGCAACAGCACTTGGTTGCCCTCCAGAGATATCTTTTTTTGCTTCTTTTCGGAGAAAAAATAAGCCACAGGACGGCAGGAGGGGATATGGGCATCACAGTAAACGTTTTATTCATAATACCTACAATCTACTGGTCAAGGTGTCGAGAGCTTTTTGTGTCTCGTTCTTTTCCTGCTTCACCAGGGAAGAAACTTGTCTAAACTGCTCAATTGAGGCGTCACCCATAGTCTCGAAGAGGAAGCTTTCGCTGGTGGTGACAACCGCACCGGCTGCAGCCAGTCTGCGTAGCGCAATGGGCTTTTCTTCCTTGTTGGCACTGGAGATGCCATCAGCCAATAAATACACAGGATGACCTGCCTTGAGCAGGTCCAGGGTCGTTTGAAGGACACAGACATGCGATTCGATGCCCACCATGGCCACCGGCATGCCCGTGGGGAGCTTTTGAGCAATCTCTGAAGTCATCATGGAGAATTTGGTCTTGTCGGTATTGACAATGGCCTTAGACACATCGAGCTCAGACACAGTGTTGCCCAGCTTAGCACGACTCTGGGTAGTGACATATAGTGGCAGGTTAAGGATCTGAGAGGCCGCGATCATTCGACGGGCAGTGGAGATGACTTCGGGGTACCCGAAGATGGTGGAGCGAAATCTCTCTTGGATATCGCAAATAAATAAGGCTGGTCTCATTCGTAGTCCGTTCATTTCGTCGTTTGATTGCTGGTGGTTGGTCGCCATGTTTGATGAACTTTGCTCGCTTTATATCTCTGATCTGGCTTTCCCCGTGTTAGAGTGGTGGTACAACAACAGCACTTACCCCACGAATCGAAGTCACCTCCGACTGCCGACCGAACGGAGTCGTCCGAAGGTCCCCACCCCCATCCGAAGTAAACTCAGGACAACTGGTAGAGTCCTTTCCCCGGATCTGCGACTCCTGCGGGGTGTGGGAGGGTAGGGGCAGTCTTAATTGGGTCTGTTTTGGTACAAGTGCGGACACAGTCAGATATGGGCAATGCTGGTGGGCACAGTGCCAGTAGATGGTGGGTTTCTGTGCCCTGTGGATGACCCTGTTTTTGGAAACAGTAAGTGAGAGCACCAATTGCTCTTCGTATAGGTCAGACACCTTTTATCTTATTTATTTATTTAGTTTGGCTCTTTTATCCCTCATTCTTGTGATGCATCACGTGACCTGGCTTGTTTGGGGGGTCGCTCAGGTATTGCCCTGCGGGCGGCCTTCTTTTCTAGAAAAGAAGCAAAAGCACTGGGGAGAAGCTGGAGTGGGCATCCTGGGGTAGTACTCGTCTCGCAGAGGTACCTTTTTTGCTTCTTTTTCGGGGAAAAAAAGAAGCAGCGGAGGCTACGTGGATTGAGCACATAATGGTCCCTACGCAACCAAACACTTCGCGATGCCATCCACCACACCGCACACTCATCGCAGATCATTGTCCCCTCCGCAGGTCCAGTAAGTAGTTTAAAACCTACTTCGGGGTCTAGCTGCACGATGTATAAGGCTGACCTATATTCCCACTTTCCCTTACCTCTCCAAATAACCACCCTCTCCACAAAACGACAACAACCCCTCGAGACTGTGGTTGGAGCCCCATTCACTTTCACTCTATTGCTCGCTGAGAGCCAACTGCCGCTTACTACGCCTACTGGTGAAGAGCTACACTCAACAGTTAGGAACCCCCCCCCCCCCCGGGAAATGCCCGATCTCC